>PITA01002935.1:0-149123 GCA_004023965.1 Spilogale gracilis
TTTCCCTCTCAGATAAATAAATAAAATCTTTAAAAAAATTATTTGGAGATAGAAATTGAGGCCATGAAGGAAGTACTTTCCTTCAAAGAACAATTGCATTTGCCTCTGTGCATTTCTCAGTTGCTACCAATTAAGAATCACCTTAAAGCAAGTTTAAGGTTTGAGATAAGCTTGTCGAGACGGGTGACCTGAAAACTGGCAATAATTCTATGAGGGATGTTCTACTCCCTGTCCATCCTGTCCAGTGAGACCTCCTCCTAATACCCTGGGCTTCGATTCTGTCCTTCTCTCCTGAAGAACTGGTTTCTCTTCTCTTCTTGCCACATCGTTGGTTACATTACTAAGATTTTTTAAAATGTTTACTCACCAATTTTAGTTGTTTTCACCATATAAATGAGCCTTCTGTGATAGGATAACATAGGGTATCTTTTTTTTAATTAATAGATACAAAATTCTTAGTAGCCCCCAAGTTCTGCATAGTTCAACGATGCAATCTGGGGAAACAATGCACCATTGAAACCTCATTCAGTAAGATCTGGAAATATCGCGATTTGTTGTCACACGGAGTCAGTTATATTTGAAACCGGAACATAATAGTCCTTTCTTAAGCAGTCTTTTAAGCTTCTGTGATTAAAACAAATAAATATAAGCAACTACGAAGGAGCAAATTTAAAGCAGTTGCTGTCCTAGAAACACATCTGAAAGTAATGTAACAAAGATGATGCACTAGTTTTCTAGAGCTGCCATAAGAAATAGCGACAAAATGGCTTAGAACAGAAACCCACGTCTTACAGTTCTGGAGGCCAGCGTCCAAAATCAAGGTGTGAGCAGAGGGGTGCTCCTTCCAGAGGGTCTAGGAGAGAGAATCTGTTTCTTGCCTTTTCTAGCTTCTAGTGGCTGCAGCGCCCCGATCTCTGCCGCCATGGGCATGTTGCTCCCTACTCTTTTGTGTGTATCAGATCTCCCTCTGCTTCCTCTTTTAAAGACACTTGTGACGGCCTTTAAGTCTCATTCAGAGAATTCAGGATCATCTCCCCATCTCGAAATCCTTAACTTAATTACATCTGCAAGGTAACATTCACAGGTTGCAGGGATTAGGACATGGGTGTATCTTTTTAAGGATTTAGAGCCCACTACAGGTGATACGATGCAAAATAAAATTAGGTAGAGCTCTTCCCTTGAGAACACCTTGTTAAGATGGGTAATAGACATTAGAAAATTCATCTGAATATTGTTTGATTATTATTTCTGCCTGGCCACACTGAAAGTCTTAAAAAGTCTCTTTCTGGGCACCTGGGTGGCTCAGTCAGTTAAGCATCTGCCTTCGGCTCAGGTCGTGATCCCACGGTCCTGAGACTGAACCCCCACATCATGCTCCCTGCTCAGTGGGCAGCCTGCTTCTCCCTGCTCCCCCACTAGTGCTCTCTCTCTGCCAAATAAACAAATAAAATCTTTTTTTTTAAAAGCCTATTTCTCTCTCTCTCTCTCTCTCTATATATATATATATATATATATATACACACACACATATACATCATCTCTCTCTCTAATAATAATATATATAATATATAAAATAGTTATAAACAGTTTTAAACATCTCAGAGGAAAGGAACTAAATGAGAATGGCCTGGTATACATCACTAAATACACAATGTTTACTTGAATCTAATTTACTTAAATCCTTACCAGCAGTGTTTTCATCATATTGAAACCATTAGAGTCTTCGTGTACTCCACTGTCATTTAAAAGAATAGAATATCTGAAAATGAAATGTAAAGTTTTCATGTAACTACAGATACTTTTCAGGTTCCAGAGAATTGTTGATACAAAGCATTTAGGTAATACCATCACATAACCGAGGTAAATGATGTTGAACCTGGGAAAAAGTCCTAACTGAACTACATTCAACGCTAACTAAAGAGGAGAAAGTTCAATATACAAATTTTTACTTTATGGATATCTTTTGAGCAGTCTATAACAAAAAATGTGATTTTTTCTTTAGGAAAAAGGATGTTAAGTGCTAAACATTAGCAGACTGTAAGATCAAATAGAATACTGATTAACGGGGATTTGAAAGCTAACATTAACTGCTAAGATTACATGGAACCCCAGCTCTCTCAACACCATTTTGTTAATACGATTTGTTAAAATATTGACACGTCTTTCAGCAGTCTAAATTCTACAGGCACATTATGCAAACACTAATTCGCTGACCTACCTAAATGAGAAACCCAATAAAAATATATAGAACAAATGTGTTCAGAAGTTGTCATCCTTTTTGCAGTGTGTCTTTGAATGATAGGAATTTATGTTCAGCAACTGTTTGCATATTTGAAAATTTTCATACTTAGTTTAATCTAAACATCTTTTAAATATAAAATTTCATTTAAAAATTGCAAAGGTTTTATTTATTTTGGGAGAGAGCGAGAGAGAAAGAGCGGGAGCATGGGGAGGGGCTGAAGGAGAGGGAGGGAATCTCAGGCAGACTCCCTGCTGCCCTAGAGCCCTTGCGCGGGGCTTGGTCTCACGACCTTGAGATCATGACCTGAGCAGCAACCAAGAGTGGGGCACTTAGCGGACAGTGCTACCCAGGCGCCTCTATTACCTTTTTTTAAACCATGGTTTACTACTGCTTATGAAGAGGATGTATAGAGGGAATGCCAAATCTTTGGCTTGAACCCAGGACCTTGAGATCATGACCTGAGCAGAAGGCAGATGCTTAACTGACAGAAGCACCCAGGCGCCCCTCTTCGGTCTTTTTAACAGAGACTGGCAACTAATGAAACACATATTTAAAATATTCCCAAGGTAATTTGCATGGGCTACTCCAGATCAAACTGAAAAGTGTCTTATTCTTCCACCTACCCTGCCTCTTTCTAAAACCCCAACTAATAGAGCCTATCAATCCAGCAATGCTTGCTGTAGAACCTGATACCCGTTCAGAACAGGTTCCCGACCCTTCTGTATAATGTGGATTGTCAGAGCAAGTTCAATGTCCGGGCCATCCTCGGAACTTGCTCTGTAAACAGTTAGTCAAATTGTATATATCCTGAAATTCCAATTTTATACTCATTTCGAAAGGATTTCCATCCATAAGTGCTTTGGCTCTGTGTCCTGTTTTCTGTTGCATTCCTTCCTGATGGTGAAGATGATTCTCATTACAGTGGTCATCCCACCAGCGCTTGACCCAGAAGTTCAACATTGTCTTTTTGAATTTGGGAGTGGGCTTTTTGAAAATTAATGATGGAATTGACTTCTTGAGTTTTAAAACATTAATAGAACCAACATTAAAAGAGTGTTGGCTCCTTTTGATAAACTATTTGTCAGACTGCTTGGTAAAGACCTGCATTCTTAGAAGACATGTGAAATTCAGAATATGTTTGCATTTCTAAATGGAGAAGGGGATAAATGAAAGAGATTATGGTCCACTGCACCATTGGGCCACTGATGTCAGGTGAGATTCTAATAATCAACATGCTTCTGATTTCTGCATGCTTAACCTCTTAAGTCCTTTACCAGGAGAACATTTTAATCCTTTGATTAGGGGTTGCAAACTACTAATCCAAGGGTCAAATCCAGCTCACTGACCTATTATGTTTACCTGCATAGTTTAAAAATTGGGAAATTTTACTTAAAAAGTCTGGACTTCTGACTTCTCTTGGGGGATAGGGAAATCTGGCCACAGTGCTCACATTACCATGGGACAACAATGGGTAGGTGACACAGAGTAGAAACTAGCTTAATTAGAAAGGGGGCACACACCTGTCAGGGTTCACTTGTCCTGCTTCCTTATTGATGCCTGGCCCTATAAGTCCTTAAGTTTCTGACTATGCTTAGAAGAATCAGTAAGTGGGGCGCCTGGGTGGCTCAGTTGGTTAAGCGGCTGCCTTCGGCTCAGGTCATGATCCCGGAGTCCCAGGATCGAGTCCCACATCGGGTTCCCTGCTCGCTGGGAAGCCTGCTTCTCCCTCTCTCACTCCCTCTGCTTGTATTCCCTCTCTCACTGTGTTTCTCTCTGTCAAATAAATAAATAAAATCTTAAAAAAAAAAAAAAGAAGAATCAGTAAGTACCTTGTAGCTAAGTCAGGTAACTCTATGAAATGAGCAGAGAAGTTCAAAAACAACTTTCTCCCCTGTATATCTGCAAGAAAATTAAGCTCCAGAAATTCAGTCGACTTCAAAAGGATGAAAATTCCTCTTGGTTGTGTGTCTTCACCCCCCATCACTTTTGAAGTTCCTTAATTCTTTTGTTTATCTATCTGATTTGTTTTCCTTTTGCTGAGAACATCAGAAAATTTAGCTGAAACTAAAAATTGAATCAAAGTAATTCAAAATCTTTACAAAGGCCTTTTTTTCTTTCTAAAATGATTAACATTTTTTTTTCTTTTTGGTACTGAGCTGTAAACCAAGCAGACATGTTTCCAACAGTAGAGTTTACCAGAAGCTATTATTTCCACTCTGTCGCTGGCGGTATCATCCATATAATTTCTCATTTTTATTTTAAGCACACTTAAATTTCCAAATAACACTTAATAAATGGTGACTACAATACACTGGCAGTTGCTGTGGAAACCAAAACAACTATTAGCGCTCACCTGATAAGATAATGAAAAAAATAACTAAGTTTTTAAAAAGTCAACATTATTCTTAGTGGCAAGATTCTAGAGCAGAGGTCATAAACTGGCAGCCCTTCCACTGTATCCGGGCTCACACTCCAGATTAAAAAATTCCAAATTAACTGTCAACACTGAAAATTGCAATGCTTGTCACGAAGTTTCCACAAGGGGGCGCTTCCAGGACACTTGATGGGGTAAAATGACGTGTCTGGCCCCAAAGGCATTTGAGTTTGTGACCTGTGCTCCAAATTTATTCTTATTCAACTCAGAAAAATTACAAGGAAGCTCATTTTCACCATTTCCCCCTGTTTTTAAAAAGTATTGATAATATATGAAGGCATAAAAAAATACAATAGCTGTTGGAAACGATGAGATTAAAATGTGACCTCATCGTATTGAGCGGACAATCCAAAGAAATGGGCCAATCCTAGAACCAGGAAATTTAATAAGATGACTGTGAACCGGATATATAGAGCTGTTAAGAACGCTCAAGTATTTCAGCACGGAAAACGTAAGATCTTTTTTCCCTTATCTCATCTTTTTTTTTTTTTCTTTTCTTTTTTTTTTTTTAAAGAATTTATTTATTTATTTGACAGAGAGAAAAACAGCGAGAGAGGGAACACAAGCAGAGGGAGTGAGAGAGGGAGAAGCAGGCTTCCCGCAGAGCAGGGAGCCCGATGTGGGGCTCGATCCGGGGTGTCGAAGGCCGAAGGCCATCGCTTAACCAACTGAGCCACTCAGGTGCCCCCCCCCTTAACTTCATCTTTTAAAACATGGATACTAGACACAAGTCAGATCTCATTATGTGAGTTGGACACATTCTTAAAGAGGGGGAGAGGGGTGGGGCAGAGAAAGAAGAGAGTCCTAGCAGGCTCCATGCCCAGCACAGAGCCTCATGCTGGGCTAAATCTCCCAGCCCTGAGATAGTGACCTGAGCTGAAATCAACTCAACTGACTAAGCCACCCAGGCGTCCCTGAATCATTGCTTCCTGTGAGCCTCTGGGCACACTTTCATCAACTGTTCCTAACCTTGTTTGTTTCTATTGATTGTATCTATTGAATGTATGTTTCTATTGATTGATTTGGAATTATGAATAAACTTTAGTAAGTGGGCAAACTGGAAAATATAAAATCTGCAAATAATAAGAATCAATTCCATGTAAAATGGCAAAAACACCCACTTAAAATTTTATAAAAATATATACTTTTTAAAAAATGCGGTCTTTTCTCTTTAGCATTTTGGTTGTTTCTTATCTCATTCTCCTTCTTCTCTCCTACTACATCCTTCCCTACTTTCACATTATGGCCCAGGGTAATTGAAGTGGACGACCTAGCTGATGCCATCCTGTCTTTTCCTTATGTTTCATCACATACAAAATAAACATGACAAAACCAGAACTAAACACTCTTGTCTCCATCTTGCTTTTCTTAATATCTCATGAACATTCATCCGAGTCAATGGGCATATCTCTAAATCAGCCTTTGTAAAGGCCACCTGACAGTCCATGGGTCAGGAATGCATCTATTTTCCTATTGATAAACGTTTTACTTTTATTGTCATTCGTTATTCATTTTACTTTTGCTAATATGAATAATACTATAATAAAATTCATAGAACATACAGGCTTTTTTTTTTTCCCCTATGGGCTAGGTCCCCAGGAAAGGGACTGTTGGATCTTGTCAGATTATTTTCTAGAAAGTCTGGTGCTAACATTTCTACCAGCAATATCTGAGAGTACTCTGATCACATATCTCTATAGGGAATAGATGCAATATGTCTTCTTTATTTTTTTGCCAGGCTGCTGGTAAAAGGATCATTTCATTGTTATCTTATTTTGCATTTCCCTGAATATCATCAAATTTGTTGATTTTTTCATGTTTGTTGTCATTTGGATTTGCCTGTCTGCAAACAAACTTTTTCAGTGGGCTGACTAATGCTTTTTGTTGAAGTGTTAGTGTTCTTTGTATATTCTAGATCATAAATAATTTATTCTGTGTGGTTTTTTTTAAAGATTTTATTTATTTATTTGACAGAGAGAGATCACAAGTAGGCAGAGAGAGGAGGAGGAAACAGGCTCCCTGCCAAGCAGAGAGCCTCGATCCCAGGACCCTGGGACCATAACCTGAGCCGAAGGCAGAGGCTTTAACCCACTCAGCCACCCAGGCGCCCTATTCTATGTTTTAAAAATATTTTCTAAATTTGTTATTTTTTAAGTTTTTATTTAAATTCCAGTTAGTTAACCTACGGTGTACAATATGGTAATTCAACAGTTCTATACAATACCCAGTGCTCCTCGCAGCAATGCATTCCTTAATCTCCATTTCACCACTCCCCCACTCCTCTCCCCCCAGGTAACCATCAGATTTATTGATTTGCCTCTCTTTTATTCCCCCTTTGCTCATTTGTACTGTTTCTTAATTCCTACATATGAGTGAAATGGTATGGTATTTGTCTTTTTCTGATGTCTTATTTCATGCAACATAATAACTTCTTGCTCCACCAAAAGAATGAATGACAATGTTTCATTCTTTTTATGGCTCAGCAATATTCCGTTGTATATGTACATCACTTCTTTAGCCATTTATCAGCCAATGGACACTTGGGCTGTTTCACAGTTTGGCTATGGTAGATAATGCTGCTATAAACATTGGGGTACATAGATCCCTTTGACTTAGTATTTTTGTATTTGGGGGGTAAATACCTAGTAGTGCAAATTGTTGGATTGTAGGGGAGTTCTATTTTTAATCTTTTTGAGGAAATTCAGTACTGTTTTCCGGAGTAGCTGGACCAGTTTGCATTCCTGCCAAGAGTGCACAAGGGTGTCTTTTTCTCCACATCCATGTTTCTTGTGGTTTCATGTTTGTTTTTTTGTTTTTTTTGTTTTATTTTTTATTTTTTTGACTTTTTTTTTTTTGAAGAAGAAGATTCCATGTCTAAAGTGGGACCCAATGCAGGGGTTGAGCTTATGACCCTGAGATCGAGACCTGTGCTGAGATCAAGAATCTGGTGTTTAACCAACTGAGCCACCCAGGTGTCTCATCTAGTGTTGTTGATTTTAGTCATTCTGACAGCTGTGAGGTGGTATCTCATTGTGGTTTTGATTTATATTTCCTTGATGATTCTAAAGATTTATCTACCTATTTATTTGAGAGAGAGAAAGAGAGAGAGTACAAGAGCAGGGTGAGGGGCAGAAGCAGAAGCAGACTCCCCACTGAGCAGGGAGCCTTGATGTGGGGTTCAATCCCAGGACTGTGGGATCATGACCTGAGTGGAAGGCAGACACTTAACCAATTGAGCCACCCAGGCATCTCTCCCTAATGATTCTAAATTTGTTATTATACATAGACTTTGATTATGCTATTTTTTTCCAAAACATGATTTTAATTTAGTCAAAATGCTCACCTTTCCTTTATTAGCTCTTGGATCTCCAGTTTTATTGTCGTCCCTGCCCCTAGATTATATGCGTGGTATTTTAAATTTTCTCGAAAGATGTTTATGTTTTAATCCATATAGAATTTATTTTTGGAGATAATGCTGAGACAAGCATTCAATTTTATTTTCATCCAGGTGGCTAGCTGGTGTGCCAGCACCATTTAATAAACAATCCACTATTTTCCAGCTATTTGAAATAATACCTTTGTCAATATGAATGCTACTATATTTATATTAGGGACAACACATTTTACTGATCTATTTGTCTATTCTTATGATGTGTTAAAAGATTGACATTTTTATATTTTTTCCCAGTCAAGAACATGATGTGTATTTCCTTTTGCTCGAATCTTATTTTATGGCTCTCAAAAAGGTTTTTTTTATGCTTCCCTCATATAGGTTCTAATTTTGTTACATTTACTTCTAAGTACTTAATAGATTTTATTGTTATTATGAATGGAAAAAAATCCCCCCACATCTTTTTCTAGAAAATTATTACTAAATAGAAAACAATTATTTTTTACAATTTAACTTATAAGCCACCTCATGAACTTCATGAATTTTAGGGATTCTAATGCATTTTTTCTTATCAGAATCTCTTGGCCTTCCTGGTTATAAATTAGTCTCAGCAACAAACAGGTGGTTTTCATCTTTGCTTTTCCAGGGTTATACGGGGTCCCTCACTCCCCCGTCCTAGGGTTCCTGTTATAATTTCCAAGACAATGTGGAGGAGCATAGTCATAGCTGGTAGTCCTGCTTTGTTCCTAATGGTTTTGCTCATCTGACCAATGTCCACTGAATGTTTGGTGAGAATCAGGCAGGGAGGGCTGAAAATACCTGGGGGACTAGAGCAAAGTCCCTGGACACATGATGCTTACCTTTTAAAGGGGTGCCATGGAAGGGGACTTGGAGTACCTTTGTTCCACAAATATTTTTTCACATTCCTGATTTTCACTGACGGAACTTTAGTGTTTTGCCACTTAAATATATTGTTTGCCATTGATTTTTTTCATAACTACTCTTATGTTTTAAGAGGAAGAGCTGCCAAATTTTATCAAATACCTTTTAAGGATTAAATTGCATGATTATTTGATTTTTCTCTTTTAACTACTGAAGTACTTATAATGAAATATGTTGATTAGCTTCCTGATACCGAAGTCTCCTGGACTATAGGACTTGATCACGTTGTATTGTTCATTTGTTGCATGGCTGGATTCAATTTACTAATATTTTATCTGGAATTTTTGCTCATTTTTATTATTAAAGGTACATAAACTTTATCAAAAGAATTGGGGGAGTTTCCACTCTCTTCTATGGCAAGTAAACGTTCAAATAACATTGGAATTATCTGTTCCTCATCTGTGACATAAAGCTCAGCTCTTAATATCTCTGATTCTGCTTTTATTTCAGTGGTAGTTGCTTGATACCCTTTCCAATCTCTTTTACTATACTTGGTTTATGCAAACTTTCCATCTCTTCTTAAGTCCATTTTGGTAATTTAGAATTTGTTAGGGAAGGATGCATTCCTCCAGCTTTCTAAATTCGTTTTTTCCATCCAGTTACCCTTGGAGATCTTGTACATCTTTTCATCTTGCCAGTATTTGTGGTTATATTGTCTTTTACATTTCTGTTCTTTATTTTTATTGGCTTTATTGAGATGTAATTGGAACAAAAGACACATATATGTAGTGTGTAATTTTTGAGAAATGAGTATGTCAGTAAAAACATTACCACAATTGAGATAACGAAACTATCCATAACCAGCTAAAGTGTCCCCAGTGCTCCTCCCACTTCACCCCACCCCCTGCAACCACAGATGTACTTTCTGTTGCTATAGATTGATTTGTGTACAGCGTACTCTCTCTTTTTTTTTTTTTAAGATTTATTTGACAGAGAGAGAGATCACAAGTAGGCAGAGAGAAAGAGAGAGAAGGAAGCAGGCTCCCTGCCGAGCAGAGAGCCGATGTGAGCCTCGATCCCAGGACCCTGAGATGATGACCTGAGCCGAAGGCAGAGGCTTTAACCCACTGAGCCACCCAGGTGCCCATCTCTTTGGTTTCTTTTACTCAGCATCATGAATTGGGGTTCATCCCTGTTGTTGATTATATCCACAGTTCATTCCTTCCTATTGCTGAGTAGTATTCCATTATGGGGTTACAACCCGATTTGTTTATCCATGGACTTGTTGATGGATATTTATGTTGTTTCCAGCTTGGGGTTATTATAAGTAAGTTGCTATGAACATTTATGTACAAGTCTTTGTATGGACGTGTGCTTTCATTTCTCTTGGGAAAACACTAAGGAGTATGGTGTGCAGGGGTTTAACTTTTTAAGAAGTGATAAAATAGTCTTCCAAAGGGGCTGTTACCATTTTACATCCAACATTTGGTATGATCAGTCTTTAAATTGGGCCACTCTAATGGTTGGGCAGTGGAACAATGAATGTTGGCAAGGATGTGGAGAAGAGGGAAACCCCGTGCGCTGTGGGTGGGACTGCAAACTGGTGCAGCCACTGTGGAAGACAGTATGAAGGTTCCTGAAATATTTAAAAAGAAAACTGCCCTATGATCCAATAATGTCACTACGGGGTATCTACCCCCAAAATACAAAAACACTAATTTAAAAGCATATATGTACCCTTATGCTTACTGCAACATTATTTACAATAGCCAAATTATGGAAACAGCTCAAGTGTCCATCAATAGATGAATGAATAAAGAAGATATGGTATCTATATACAATGGAATATTATTCGGCTGTAAAAAATGAAATTTTGCCATTTGCAGCAACATGGATGAAACTAGAGGGTATGATGCTACCGTGAAATAAGTCCATCAGAGAAAGACAAATGCCATATGATTTCAGGTGTATGTGGAATTTAAGAAACTAAACAAACAAAAGAAAAAAGGCAAACCAAGAAATAGACTCTTTAAAAAAAAAGATTTTGTTTACTTATTTGAGAGAGAAAATGAGCAGGGAGTGGGGAGGATCAGAGGGACAGGGAGAAGCAGACTTCCTACTGAGCAGGGAGCCTGATGCAGGGCTCAGTCCCAGGACGCTGGGATCATGACCTAAGCCAAAGGTAGACACAACTGACTGAACCACCCAGGCGCTCTAAGAAACAGACTCTTAACTCTAGAAAACAAACTGATGGTTACCAGAGAGGAAGGGAGTGGGGGGAAAGGATGAAATAGATAATAAGGATTAAAGAGTACACTGGTGATAAGCACTGAGCCACGTATAGAATTTTTGTTGAGCCGCTCTATTGTACACCTGAAACTAATAAAATATTATCTGTTAACTATACTGGAATTAAAATTAAAAACTTAATAAAATGGAGGGGGAGACAAACCATGAGAGACTGTGGACTCCCAGAAACAAACTGAGGGTTTTAGAGGGAAGGGGGTGGAGGGATGGGTGAGCCTGGTGGTGGGTATTAAGGAGGGCACGTCTTGCATGGAGCACGGGTGTCGTACATGAGCAATGAACCTTGGAGCACTGCATCAAACACTAGTGATGTATTTTACGGTGACTAACATAACACAATAAAAAAAAACTTAATAAAAAAACAAAAAACATTGTGTAGTAGTGTATTATTGTAGTTTCAATTTTGATATGGGCTTGATTTTGATTACAGTTTAATTTTGATTCCTGGTTTGAATTCTCTTTCCGTTTGTTTTTGTTGCTTCACAACTCAATTAGAAACAAACCAGAACAATCACTCCTTCCACAACAACCACAGATAGGGATACTTGTAAATCTTGTAAAAAAAAAGGGGGGGGATATCAGACAATCAAGAAAATCACAAGGGAGAGAAAACACATTTGCAATACTGTACTTTATTTATTGAAAGAAATCCGTGTACAAGATGATTTGCACAGTTCAAACTCATGATGCTCAAGGATCAGCTGTACTCTTTTCCTAACCACTAACTGCTTTAAACTATAAGGTATACCAACTCTGGGTTCATTTTTCACAATTTAAAAAACACAAGACCTGGGGCACCTGGAGGAGGCAGTCCATTAAGCATGTGCCTTCAGCTCAGGTCATGATCCCGGGGTTCTGGGATCAAGCCCCATGCTGGACTCCCTGCTCAGTGGGGAGCCTGCTTCTCCCTCTCCCTCTGCCCTTCTCCCTACTCGTGTACTCTCTCAAGTAAATTAAAAATCTTTTTAAAAAATGAGTCTTATATTGAAGTTGGGGGAAATTCACCCCAATAGGAGACCTTAAACTGAGGCTCTTTTGAGAGAGACATGAGACAGACTGTTTTCTCACTGACTTTGGAACAAAGAGATGACATCACAGTGGGGCCAGCTTCCACACAAACCTGGAATACAAGCGTCTTGGATTCTCCCACCTAGTCATCTTCATCGTTCTCCTTCATATCCTCCTCATCACTCTTTCATTGTCTATAACCCATTAGTTCCAGGACCTCCTTGAATCATGCCTTCCCTTTCCTTTTCATTTCTGCCCTCCTTATCATTTCCTTCTCTCCACCTCATCTACCTACAAATATTCAAGACCTCTGGTTGTTGCACATTTATTCCTCTATACCTCCCTGACCTCCACATCATAAGCAAAAACATTTGAGATGCAAACCAAGATAGTCATTGCATGGCAACCACGGTCCTGACCCATCATCAAAGAATCTCTTCTTCCCAATTTCTTGAATCTGCTAGATGGGTTCCCACTGGCCTCAAGTCTTAATTTTGCTTCTTAATACAGCCCCTGCCTATCACATTCCTCCTCTGTCTTGTATTATCTTCTCAAGTAAATGTCTTGCCTTCAGAACCCTTTCGGAACCCGGTCTAAGCCGGACCACCTTCAGAGCTCAACGGATGGTGTAGCCAGTGCTCCAAGGAGAGCACCAACAAAGACCTGCTCACTCTGTGGACAGTTTCACCGAGCCTTGACCAAGACCCCACAGAGATTACTCTAACCCCTAAGACTGTTCCAAGACAGACGATGTCTGTCTTGCACAAGAGGGGGCACTGACAAGGCCAGACACTGATCCTCCAACTCCCCATTCTTTGTCTCATGATTGATTTGCTAAGATTAAAACTGTCCCCTGAAATTCGCTAACCACAGAGAAAAACATGTCCTGTTCACATAACTGAGACTTCTGCTTGAAAACCACCCCAGCTCTAAGTCGCCCATCTGCAACTTGTTTCCTGTCCCCTATAAAAGTCTAAGGCAAAAACATCCTGCTGAGACATCTGATCTTTGGATATTGAATGCTTCACCTGTTGACTGAAAAACACCAATCTCCTTACCTGTCTGATTTTTGTTTTTAATATAAATCTCATGAAAAAATGATTAAACCATAGAGCCCTAGAACAAAAACCAACAAATGGACCAAGAAACAAAAATAAATTCATGTTATGTGGAAATCTGATATATGATAAAGAAGGCACAACCAAAGAATGGCAAAAAAAATTGTTTAATTGATGGTACTGAGCAAATTAGCTCACTCTATGGAGAAAATAAAATAAAGCTAAATCACCACCTTATATTAAAATAAAAGGGGGAGAATCTCAGACTGAAGTCTTAGATTCAAAAGTTAAACTTACAAATCAAATTGAAGAAAAGGTAGGAAAATATCTATGAACAAGACGTGGAGGGAAGTTTCCTAAGCCAGACTCAAATAATGCGTGAATTTGAGTACATCAAAATGAAAAATTTCCGATAATGCACTCATTGGCAAAATTAACAGAGACGTGATAGACTGACTAGGGATTGCATTAAGGGGAATTGATTTTAGACCCTCATTTGTAGACCATTACTGGGTGATAAATTCAGTGTAGCAATTGCAATGAGCATTAAAAAAATAAAGTAGAATAGAATGGAAAGGGTCAGAAATCATAGTAAGTATTAGAGGAATACTTTTTGTTGGAATTATGTAAATAAAATGCAAATTAAAATATATTTTATGCACTTTTTGTTGGAATTATGTAAATAACTTTTTGTTATTATGTTAACTTTTTGTTGGAATTATGTAAATAAAATGCGAATTAAAATATATTTTATGCACAATGTGT
Source organism: Spilogale gracilis (assembly GCA_004023965.1). Lineage (NCBI taxonomy): Eukaryota > Metazoa > Chordata > Mammalia > Carnivora > Mephitidae > Spilogale > Spilogale gracilis. The sequence continues at coordinate 14,088 of PITA01002935.1, forward strand.
ATTGGTGGGGAGTAGAATATTTACATATACATATCGATTTGTAGTAACATAATTAATCACATTTAATCGACTTAATATGTAATTACGTATTAATATAACCAATATATACTATAATTAATATATTTATATATAATCTTTATATGTAATATGATATATATTATAGATAACATATATATGTTGACTATAATGTTATATATTTTTACTGTTGGTTATAATCAAAACAGTGAAAACCATTTGATATTTGCTTGAGCAAACCACAGAGAAAATAATGATACTCAATAGAAATTGAGCAAAGTATCCCAACAGTCAATGAACACAGAGAGAAAACTAAATGGCTAACAAGTATATGAAGAGGTGCTCAAAATTATTAGTAATCTGGCAGATACACTCTGAAACTATGTTACATCAGAATGACAAAAATAAAGAAGACATATGCTACTAAGTGTTAGGGTACATGGGAACTCTTGTCGTTTTGATGAAAGTGTAAACTGGTTAGGACATCCTACAAATAATCATTTGGAGGTACTTAGTGGAATTAAGAATGTAAATTCTCTTTGACTCAGCGAAGAGAAATCCATGTGTATATCCAAGCGTGATATATGTACCACCTCTGTCCTCAATGTAGCATATAATGGGATGCTTGCTGTGGTGGTGTTTTAAGGATTGCAGAGTTTTAGGCAAATCTAGGTTTTATCATTAGGGGAATGGATAACTACAATGTGGTAAATGCACATTTATGATATGAATTCCTATGCACTAGTTAGAAGCAACAGACTCGGTGGACATCAAACAAAGTCTTGGTGATAAAGGAAAACACAGACTGAGATCTGCAGCATAATAGCATTTAAGTCAAATACACATATGCACACACTGCGTATTTGAACAGTTAAAACTAGTTGCCTCTAGGTAGTAGCAATACAGATTTTTTTCTTTTCCTTATTCTTTTTTGGTATTTTTAAAGCTTTCCACAAGTTTATATATATTGTTTTCTTTTTAAAAAATTTTTACTTATTTATTTATTTGAGGGAGAGTGAGCAAGAGACAGAACACGAGCAGGGGGAAGGGCAGAGGGAGAGGAGAAGCAAACTTCCCACCGAGCGGGGAGCCTGATGTGGGGCCCGATCCCAGGACTCCAGGATCATGACCTGAGCCTAAAAGCAGATGCTTAACCAAATGAGCCACCCAGGTGCCCCTTATATATATATTATTTTTCATAATGAGAATATAAATAAGTTTTATTATTAAGAAGTCACCTATGTGAAAGAATAGTCTTTTCAACAAATACACATTTTTCTAATGAAGATATGTAAATAGCCAACAAGCACACACAGATTCTCCACATAATAGCCATCAGACAAATGCAAATCAAAACCACACTGAGATACTGCTTCCCACAGATTTGGATGTCAGTAAGAAAAAACCAAAAAAACAATATAAAGTGTTGGCAAGGATGTGGAGGAATTGCAACCCTCTGCCCTGATTGTGAGAATGCAAAACAATGCAACCACTTTGAAACTCTGGCAGGTCCTCAAAAAGTTAAACCTAGAAGTCCTATATGACTGAGCACTTCTACTCCTAGGTATCTACCCAAGAGAAATGAAAACATACGCCCATACAAACACTTGTATGTGAGTGTTCACAGCAGTATGATTCATGATAGCCAAAGGGTCGAAACAACCCAAATGTGCATCAACTGATGAGTGGCTAAACAAAATGTGGTATATCTATATAATAGGTATTTTAGCTGGTGGTAAAAAGGAATCAAGTACTGATTCATGCTGTAACATGCATGAACTATAAAGCATATGCTAACTGAAAGAAGCAGGCCTCAGAAAATCACATATTATATGATTCAGTTTATATAAAATGTCCAGAAAAAGCAACTCTGTAGACAGAAAGTCGATTGATGGTTGCCAATGGCTGGGAGTATGGAATGAGGGGTGACTACTAATGGGTATTTTAAAATCAGACCATGGTGATGGTTGCTTAATTCTCTATAATTTTTAGGCATTGTGAGGAGTGCCATAGCATTCTGCTTATCCCTATGTTCAGTAATAAGGAAACACTGTTACCAGGAATCACCATAATTTTCCCATTCTCAATGTCTCCAAAGTCTGATTAACTGGACGAAAAAAAACTATGGAAAATATTTTACATAATATTGTTGAATACACTTGTGTTTTATAAAATTAATACAAGCTCATTGTAAAATTTATAAAACATAACAAAATTAGAAATAGCTCTTGTTCTCATATCCAGCATATAATTGTTATTAATTTTGAGGTCTATTTTCTCAGTTTTTATGTTTTAAATAAAACATATGTTTGGATCACACAGAATGTAGTATTTTATCATTATTTTATTCTCCTAACTCTGATCTAAAACCTAGATCAACTAGGTTTGATGAACTTGTCCTTACTGGATTATCAATGCTTGTATGGCCTTTTTGAGGGCTGAGATGGGGGAGGGGACACACACTAACCCATCCATATCTATGTCTATTAAATAAACCCAAATTTACATTTCAGATATAAGACACCAGCACATTGAAAGTGAGGGGATGGAGAAACATTTTGTATACAAGTGGATGTCAATGAGAAAGTCAGAATAGTAATACATCTATTGGACAAAATAGACTTTAACACCAAGTCTGTACATGTCTCCAAAGAAGACATCCAGATGGCCAACAGACACACGAAGAGTTGTTCAACATCACTTATCATCAGGGAAATGAAAATCAAAACTATAATGAGACATCACCTTACACCTGTCAGAATGGCTAAAATCAAAACCCCAAGAAACAACAAGAGTTGGGGAGGATGTGGACAAAAAGGAAACTTTGTGCACTGTTGGTGGGAATGCAAACATGTACAGCTGCTGTGGAAAAACACACACACAAAAAAGTATGGAGGGTCCTCAAAAAGGTGCAAATAGAGCTACCCTACGACTCAGTAATTGCACTACTGGGTATTTACCTCCAAAATGCAAAAACACTAGCTCAAAGGGACACTTCACCCTCATGTTTATTGCAGCACTATTTACAATAGCCAAATTGTGGAAACAGCCCAAGCGTCCATCAATAGATGAAAGGATAGAGAAGATAGCACATATATTGGATAGAATATTACTCAGCCATGAAAAGAATGAAATCTTGTCATTTGCAATGACACAGATGGAGTCAGAGAATATAATGCTAAGTGAAATAAGTCAGAGGAAGCCAAATACCATATGATTTCACTCATATGTGGAATTTAACAAATGAGCAAAAAGAGAGAGACAGACAGACAGATACACAGACAAACAAACCAAGAATCAGACTCTTAGCTAGAGAGAACAGATGGTGAAATAGGTAATTGGGATAAGAGCACACTTATCATGATGAGCACTGAGTAATGTATAGAATTGTTGAATCAATATATTGTACACCTGAAACTAATATATTATTTTTTTGAGAGAGAGTGCGAGTGGTGGAGGGAGGGGCAGATGGAGAGGGAGAGTATCTTAAGTAAACTCATGCTGAGCATAGAGCCTGACTAGGGGCTCAATCTCATGACCTTGAAATCATGACTTGAACTGAAATCAAGGGTTTAGCACTTGGTGGCACGTAGGCAGTTCAGTGGATTAAGCATCTGCCTTTTGCTCAGGTCATGATCTCAAGTCAGTCTGGGATTGAGCCCACATCAGGCTCCTGATCAGCAGGGAGTCTGCCTCTCCCTCTCCTTCTGTTCCTAACCCCATGCACCATGCTCTTTCTCTCTCTAATAATTGAATAAAAAAAATTTTTTTAAAAAAAGAATCTCACATTTAACTGAGTGAGCCACCCAGGCACCACACCCAAAACTGACATAACACTATATGTTAGTGATACTGAAATTAAAATCAAATTAAAATTTAAAAACCCCGAGTTTGTACTAGTATCTCCCACTTTAATCTGCCTTCTCTCCCTCTGCTTCTTTGTAATTTGTTTCTCTCACAGTGAGAAACTTGGCTCCTATAATCTACACTTTATTTACTTATGTGCCCAACCCTAGAATACACATTAAGTAGTTCAGAATTTCTAATCTGTACCCCTTTAAGAAATGAACTTAGCACCTACAGTATTTATGTCCAGTTCATTTTGTCTTCAGCCTTACAGTATCAAGATATTTCTTTTCCCCAAATTATTCAGGTCACCTCCTTTTCCTTCATGCATTTCATTCAAGTCATAGCAGACATTTTGCAATACATTTGTTACGATATGCATTCCATCCTGAGATCCCTCAACATCCTGGATAATGTATACCATCTGTAAACCGGTATACAGTTAACTTCACTCTTTGTGGTTTATGTTTCTAACAATCTTGATAAAGGTAGGGTCGTGTATCCATCACAATAGGACCAGAGGCTGTTCCATTAAACACATCCAAGTATGACCCCTCTGCGGTCCATTTCTACAATTTCCCCTAATATCAGGCAACCACCAGTCTGTTTTCTGCCCCTCTGGTCTTGCCTTTTCCAGAATGTTGTATAAGTGGAATCATACAAAAGTATGAATATAGGCTTTTGGGTTTAGATTCTTTTCCTTAGCCAAGTGCATATAAGATTCTTCTATGTTGTTGATCAATTAACAGTCCATTCCTTCTTATCAGTGAGTAGTATTCTCTAGTATAAACAGGTTGTTTATTTGTACACCAGTTGAAGAACAGCTTGGTTGTGTCCAGTTTGGGGGGATTATGAATAAGGCTGCTATAAACATTTACATTCAGGTTTTGTGCAAAAATAAACTTTCAATTTACTTGGATTTATATCTATGAGTGCGGTTACTAAGTCAAAGGGAATGTGCATGTTTATCTTTCATAAAACTAACAAATTGTTTTCCAAAGTGGCTGTACTGTTCTACATTCCCACCAGCACTGAGAAAGAGTTACGATGACTTTGGGAGCACACTAGTATTTGACATCAACATGCTGCTTCCCCCCCTGCTTTCCAACCCCCACCTTCTATTAATGTTTATTTGCCATATGTATATCCTCTTCTATCAAGTGTCTGCTCAGAATCTTTAACCAATTTTAGAGATTGTTCATTTCCTTTTTGTTTAAAGAGTTCTTTATATATTCTTCATTCAAAGTTTTTACTGGATGTATGACTTACAAATATTTTCTCCCAGTCTGGTTTGTTTTTCATTTTCTTAATTATGTCTTTTGCGGTGCAAAAGTTATTAATTTCAGTAAAGCATAATTCATTATTTATTCTTTTATAGATTGTGCTTTTGTGAGGTATCTAAAAACTCATCATCAGGAGCACCTGAGTGGTTCAGTCGGTTAACTGGATTTCAGTTCAGGTCATAATCTCAGGGTCATGAGATGTAGCCCCACATAGGGGTCTGCATTCAACGTAAGTCTGCTTGAGATTCTTCCTCTCCTTCTGCCCTGCCCCTTGTCATGTGCTCTAAATAAGTAAACAAATAAATAAAATATTTACAAACAATTATCAGCAAGCTCAAGGTCATGCAGATTTTCTCCCTTTTTTTTCTTAGAAGTTTTTTCTGATACACTATAGTTAATTTTTGTATAATATTGGGAGTATGTGTTGAAGTTGTTGTTTTTTTTTTGCATATGGACATCTAATTGTTTGAGTACCATTTACTGGAAAGGCTTTTCATTCTGTTCCATTAATTGATGTAGCTCTCTTTTCCCCAATACCACACTCCTTTGGTGACTGCTGAATTATATGAAGTCTCAGAATTGGACAACACGAGTAACCAGATTTGTTCTTCTTTTTGAATTGTTTCAGCTAATCTAGTTCCTTTGGCTTTCCATAGAGTCAACCTGTGTATATCTACAAAACATTTGTGGGATTATGATCGGAACTGTGTTTAATCTGTTGATCAAATTGGAGAGAGTTGATACCTTAACAATATTGTTTTTCATCAGCACAGTATATCTTTTCTGTTTACTTAGATCTTCTTTGACTTCACCGTGTTTGTAGTTGTTAGCCGATACATCCTGAATGCATATTGTTAGATTACTTTTTTTTTGCTGAGAGTAGAAATTGAAATGAAAACAACAGTACCTTTTACAATGGCACGCAAACCCACGATATACTTAGCAATAAATCTTTCAAGTTGTGCGCAAGTCCTATATGCTGACAAGTAAAAAGACTGATTAGAGAAATTAAGGAAGATCTAAATAAAGAGAGAGAGGTGGCATGCTCAGGAGTTGAAAGGCTTGATATGGTTAAGTCCTCAACTCTCCCCTAATCTAGTTATTGATTCAATACAATCCCAACCAAAAACTCAGAGTTTTTTTTTGTTGAAATCACACCAAAGCATGTACACAAATGTTCCCTGCACATTTATTCCTACTTGCCAAAAACTAGGAACAATCAAAATATACTCTTATCTGCAAATGGGTTAACAAACTGTCACTCATCCATAGAATAGAATACTACTCAGCAATAAGAAAGAACAAATTACTGAGACATGCGATATAGATGAATCCTAAATGCATTCTATGTGGAGAAAGATGTCCAATTTATAAGATTATACTTCACACAATTCCACTTATATGACATTCTGGAAAAGAAAAAAAACTGTAGAATCAAAAACATACCCAAGGTTCCCAGGGAGTAAGAGTGGGGGAGATGTTAACTACAAAGGGCCAGGAGCAAACTTTTTGGAGTAATGGCATCTTGATTGTGATTGTGGTTATGTGCATGTTTACATACATCTGTCAAAAATCTTAGAACTATGCACTAAAAAGGTTGACTTTTACTTACATATAAATTATGTCTCTCTAAACTTAAAGAAGAGAGCAGAAATCAAATTAAAAAAGTAGTCAGGTTTGGGTTCCAGACAAAATATATCAAATGAGACAAAGTGATATAATAATAGCAGAGTTATAATAGAGTCACAACACAAAATAAAGCACCAACTATTATGAAATATTTATAAATCAAGTCAAAATTTATGAAGGAAAAACTGTAGGAAATGCAAAGGAAATTAAAAAGACAATATTATCCAGTAATTCACTTACCATTCTCCACACAAAGTAGGGAAAGTAAACAGAAGTAGGAATTGGGAAGATCTCATGGTTTTCTTCTTTTTTTTTAAGATTTTTTTTTTTTTAATTTGTAAGTAATCTCACAACCCTGAGATCAAGAGTCCCATGCTCCACCTAGTGACCCAGCCAGGCACCCATGAAAAACATGGTTTTTGAAATAAAAGAGAATATAAGACAGAGAAATCTAATGCTATTATGCTCTGGAAATGGAGACAATGTCTTCTTTTCTAGTGTTATTTCAAATCAATCTCTTTATTGGTCCACACAGATGCTGAATTAAAAACACTTGAGCAGGGGCGCCTGGGTGGCTCAGTTGGTTAAGCGACTGCCTTCGGCTCAGGTCATGATCCCGGAGACCCGGGATCGAGTCCCACATCGGGCTCCCTGCTCGGGCTCCCTGCTCGGCGGGAAGCCTGCTTCTCCCTCTCTCACTCCCCCTGCTTGTGTTCCCTCTCTAGCTGTGTTTCTCTCTGTCAAATAAATAAAATCTTAAAAAAAAAAACCAACACTGGAGCAGAACAAATTAAGATAGTATTAAGAAGTTAGGTTAGGTGGCACTTTTTTTTTTGACACTGTCTTAGTAGATACACTTTCGTAAAAGTATTTACTCTGAATTTTTATTTTTTCCGGTCAAAAATTTTTTAATATTACAAAGTGATTAAACCCATTATTAATGTTTCTATGAACTGCAAAATTTGATTAAAAAATAGTTCAATTAAAAAATAAGTCTCCATATTGGCATTATTAACACTTAAACTGTAACCTACTTGTAAGAGGAAGTAACACAAATCATTTTAAACCTGTATTATCATTGATGTTTTCTCTAGAAATACCAATCAACCAGGTGCCCCTCATCAGCTTTTTCTTTTCTTCTTCTTTTTTTAAAGTGATCTCTACATTCAACATGGGGCTCAAACTCATGACCCTGAGATCAACAGTCGAATGCTCTTCTGACTGAGATAGTCAGGTGCCCCTCATTAGTTTTCTTTAATAAAAAACACATTACAAAAAGCATTTATAATCTCAATGGTACTGTTTAAAGAAAAATCTTAAGAAGTAAGTAGATCAGATTTCAAGCACTACTCTTATGTTCCACATAGAGTGAGTGGAGAAGAGACACCTTTTGATAAAGAACGGCCAAGAGGGCCATAATAATGGTCAGCATTGCTATAAATAGGAGAGCTTATACACCTGAGTCCCTTCATTTCTAGGAAAGTTACTCATCACCTAAAATGTTACCATAATCTGGAAAACTGACCATAGGAAAGAAACAAAAACAATGGCAAAAGTAACATACTCTTTCCATGTATCAGTACCCTTCCTTCTTCATAGTCAAGATCCATCCCGTATGCACACCGTTTCCCCTACCCAAACTTCTTTGCTAGTTTTATTGATTTTAAGTCTACTTTTCTTTTAAATTTATTCATGTTCATCATCACTTATTTGCGATGGCACCATACCCGAATATTTTTGGTTAAACTCATATATTTTTTTCTTCCATTAGATCACAGTTTCTATAAGGAAAGAGGATATGCTCTCCACATTGTTATAGCCCCAACACCAAGTCTGGGGTCTGGTACACAGAACATGTAAATGAATGAGTGAATGAATGAATGAATAAGTAATTTATTGAATGAATGAATATGTATGAGTAGCTCTCCAATTAGGAAAGAAAGCAGGAAGGTAATAATTTCTATTAAATTAAAACAAACTAAGAATCCAAATGCAGGATATATATAAACTCTAAAATGAAAGGAATGAACACCTCAAACCTGAAATATGTATTACTATATTAGGGGGGGAAAGAGTATCTTTAGTATCAAATAAAAATAAAATTAAAGACAGAAGAGCTACAGAGAAACATTATCTGTTCTAATATAAACAGATACTTGACTAAGGAACAAAATGTCACTTTCATCACTAAAGGAAAAAGATCTATGGGTGAAAGGGAAAAGATCTACTCCTTATTCCTTATGAATATCTACACAGATGAGTGCGTACCCAGAACAGTGCCTGATACTAAATAAATATTTGTCAGATGAGTGAATCATATCAAATCAAGAAACTCAATATATGGGGAAAATTGGTCAAACTGATATCTGAGGAAGAAAGTAATAATAAGGAAGACCAAGAAAAGAAACACTCCTAGAAGGCACTAGAGTAGGAAACAGGCATACAAAAAATGGTACTCAGTAAAATAAAAAATAAATAAATCCAGGAGGTTGTTATAAAGTAGAAAGAAGAGCAAAGCCTAGCGATGCCTACTATTGATATAGCTTTACTAGTGAGTTTATAAAATCTTTATGGAACAGATAATCCATACTTTAAAGGAATATTTCCATAGAAGAGGGAAAGCTGTTAAACTCATTTTATAACAGAACTAGAATCAAATATTAGCTAGCCGGACTCAACAGGGTATTAGAAAAAGAAACATCACAGTCAAGTAGGGTTTACTCTAGGAATGCAAGAATGGTTTAAGTAAGGTCGAATTACAAGTCTAGAAGGCAGAATGAAATGCTTTTCCTCTGCCAGAAAACTTTTGTATCAGAAAAAGAAATCTTGGGGCATCTGGGTGGCTCAGTTGGTTAAGCGACTGCCTTCAGCTCAGGTCATGATCCCAGAGACCCGGGTTCGAGCCCCATGTCAGGCTCCCTGCTCGGCAGGAAGCCTGCTTCTCCCTCTCTCACTCCCTCTGCTTGTGTTCCCTCTCTGGCTATGTTTCTCTCTGTCAAATAAATAAATAAAATCTTAAAAAAAAAAAAAAGAAAAAGAAAAAGAAATCTTTCCTTCCACATGCCCAAGAGCCTACAGTGTGCATAATTAACCAGTAACCTCTCCAAGGTGAAAGAAGAGGCCTCCCTCATTATGGACACTGGAGCGTGCAGCAGCACAGGGTATCACCCTGAGCACCCCTAGCTGCTACTCCAATTCTCCTGAAAACACTAGAGCACTCACTAGGTGGTGAGCTGAGAAGGGAAGAATGTTTTGCCATTTCAGAAAGGAGCATGCTGGTTGCCACAAACAGAATAAGGTGGGCCATCATCAAAATGAATGATATCATTACTATCATTGTCCTAAAGTCCTACCATTACAGTAAAAACTTAAATATTAGATATTTCCTTACTTTCCCCATGGTTTTAAGGATGTTCCTATGATGTGCATATCTTTTATCAACATCAGTAATCAACAAATCATACATGAGAATAGTTTTGAATAGGGAATGAACCAGAATTTATTCCTAAAATATAACTAAGAAAGCGCTTGCAGGCGATGACTGTCTGACTTCGATAGTTTCGCCTGAGATACCGAAACAGTGCTAGGAACCAAGGGTCTGATAAGTACTTGTTGAAGCTGATTTGAGTTTAAGGGTAAAAACTGAATTAGTTTCTATGAGTAGGGCAACAGCTGCTTTATTAGGAAGTTTAAATGTACGTGTCCTCCTAAAAAGGTTGAAGTCAAGGTCCTTGACCCCCAGCGAACATTTGAAGGTACAGGGGCAGTCTACCAGATGTTGTAGTGCGATTTTTTACATTCTCATGGGGAAAGTACCAGATCACTGAGAACAGAGCCTGAAATCATTCACCGCCTTGTTTCAACAATTACTTTTTTTGAGAGAGAGAGAGAGAGCACGTAGGGAAGAGGCAAGGGCAGAGGGAGAAGGAGAGGGAGAAGGAGAGGGACAGAGACTCTTGAGCTCAGTGTGGAGCTGACGCCAGGCTCCATTTCATGACCCAGAGATCATGACCTGAGCTGAAATCAGCAGTCGGTCGCTTAACCCACTGAGCCACCCAAGTGCCCCTGACAGTTATTCTTTCCATGGCCATTCAATTTATATTGAGGAGGGGAACAAAAAGAAATGAACAAAAAGAAAAGTATGAGATGAACAAAAAGAAAAGTATAGAAGGATCTTCACAAGACTGTTAACATTTATAATAGAAGCAGGGAACAGCAGGCAGAAAAAAAAAGGCTGGGTCTTAAAAAAAAGATTACATTATTTTCACTGTTTGAAAACTTTAGATCCTTTTATCATTTCTTCTTTCAGACATGCAAACTGAAAGTAAATAATGTCTTTAACAGATCCAAACCCACACACAACCTGAAATGTTGTGCACACATCCTACCGAGCTTTCTTACACTACACAAGGCCACTCAATGTTCCTTTAGTTCTCTGAACTGTTTTCTTCTATTTCTTTGTTACTGATGTTTCTTCTGCCCAGATTCTGCTTTCTTTTTGGCTTCTCAAAACCTTTATCATCCTCCGACATTCAATTTGGCCATTCCTGCTTCGCATGAGACTTCTCAAATGGCAACCCGTTTTCTGGGCTCGCCACTAGCCACCCCAAAAGCAAGTTAATAACCAACCAACTAATCAACAAACCAACCAACCAAAAACAAGCACTGTGCTTACTGACAGTGCAGGAAACATTAAGATGTAGGGCCCCTGTGCAAAGATTATTCTAACCACGCAAAAACATCAACATAATGGCCATTATTGTCAATGAATATATTTCATAATTTTCAGTGTCTTTAATAAAAGTCACACTGAATGAATCTAGACATGGAAGGTTTTGGGCTTTTTTTTTTTTTTTTAACTAGGAGAAACATACAGTAAACACAAATGTCATTTGGCAGTAACTTCTTCATTTTATCTTCCAATGTTTCCATGTTAATTATGCATAATATACATGTACACACACACACACACACACACACACACACACAACCTAAAAGACTAAGAAAATATGCCAAAATTTTAAGTGGTATGATTTAAAATTTTCTTTCTTATGCTTTTATTTTCTAAATTTTCCTATTATTACTCTTAAAATCAGAGCCAAAAAACCGCCCACTCAAAATCATAAGGATCCCCAAAGCTTCTTCTTTGAGTCCTTTCTTTGTATTCATTTATTAATTTTTCAACAAACATTTATTATCTACTTTGTGCCTGTGGGATGCAAGGTATTTTGCTACTTTGTCTAAACTTCTGTTCTAACAGGATGGTCTTCTGTTGTATTTATGGTCTCCTTTGCTCCTCTGGATCTGATAATATTCCTCAACCATTTATTGAATACCAGGCATGCCTTAGTCACTATACTAGACAGACATTTCAAGGAAACGTGACAGCAAATTAGCACCACACCCCGTGCAGGGGCACACAGGTGTGTAAATCACGGAACCAGGCTAATAAGCATGATAATATAGAAAAGTGCACATGTGATGCTACTCTAAGTAAAGAAAACTAAGAAAGCTAGAAGGAAACTTTGCAATAGGGAAGACATTTCAACTGGGTCTTGAATAATGGGTCAAATAATCTTGGATGAGGAAGGGTAAGGCTGGGAAGGGAGGAGGAGGCTTCAACAAAAGAGGAGGAGGTTGGCAGGGAGGAGGCTGACAGAAAAGGACAAGGCTGACAGAGAAGGAGGAAGATGTCAGAAAAAGTGGAGGCTGTCAGAGGCTGACAGAGGAGAAGGCTGGCAGGGAGAGGGAGGCTGACAGAGGGAAAGAGGCTCACTGAGGGGAGGAGGCTGGCAGGGAGAAGGAGGCTGATGGGGCAGGAGGGGGCTAGTAGGGGAGGAAGAGGCTGACAGGAAGCACGAGGTTAATGGGGGCAGGAGCTGATAGAGAAGGAGCTGCCGGATGAGCTGTGGGCAGCAGGGCAGGATCCCAATTCCAAGGCAAGGCAGGCAGTTCTAGTGACACAGCATTCATGACATCACACCAGCAGGGGTGGGGGCGAGGAGCAAACCGAGACATTGAGCGGAGGACACCCTCCAGGCCCATGGCAGACCGACCTGGGAGCTTCAGATGAAAGAGCCCGGTGTCTGGGTAAAGGACACTGTGTTAGGAGGTGGAAGGACTCTTTGCTCACCTTTCCAGGCTTGTCCTGTCATGCTCTGATCCCAGTTCCGTCTCCCTCCCTTCCACGAGCACAGCACTGCAGTCCTTGTGCCCACCATGCTCAGTCATCCTCTCTGCTCTGCACACACCCATCAATAATGACTTTTGTCTTCTCAGGGTGATCCCAATGAACGGAAGGGCCAGGCTGAGTTTCGTGACCCTGCCGCTCGACCATAGTGGTTGATCTCAGGGTAACCATCTCAGGAAGACTCCTTCAGCCTGATTCCTGCTGTGGATTTTTTCCTTGAATCGGAGACCTGAGATGGAAGTTGTAGTTGTGTTGTGTGTACGTGTGGGAGCTTGGTCACACAACGGCAGTGTGTGAAAAGGTCTGGTCAGGAACCCCTGCCGCTAGAGCCTGGAGCTGCCGGGGTCAGTGCAGAGTCGGGGGCCCACTGTGACAGGAGATGCGGGTGGGTATTAGTTGACTTACTGAAAGAGGAACGTGGCTACTTCAGGCTTGGATGGTTGCTTCTGGTAGTACAGAGAGACTCTCCCAAAAGTAGTGGTCTGGATAAAATAGTCTTGGTTGGAAGATTACTCTGTGACCCTTCTAAATGAAGCCCTTGTTGCCCGTGTCTGAAAGCTGAGATGATGAAATCCTAGTTCAGAAATGATTTTAGGGGGGCGCCTGGGTGGCTCAGTCTTCCTTCGGCTCAGGTCATGACCCCGGAGACCCCGGGATCAAGCCCCACATCAGGTTCTCTGCTTGGCGGGAAGCCTGCTTCTCCCTCTATCACTTGCCCTGCTTGTGTTCCCTCTCTGGCTGTGTTTCTCTCTGTCAAATAAATAAATAAAATCTCTCTAAAAAAAAAAAAAAGAAATGATTTTAGGGACTTCCAGTTGTGTGTGCAGCCCAGATATATTTCTTTGATGAGCATCAAAATGGCAGATCAGACTTCCAAAGAGGACTATAGCAGTCCCTCTAGATGCAAAGGCTCCTGGCCATGTCACCTTGCCACACAGAAGAGGTAGAGTCTCTTCCTCCTCCCTTTGCATCTGGGCTTTCCCTGGGACCACCTTGACCATTGGAATGACAGAAATGACCTTCTGAGACTTTGAAGTCCAGGTATTGAAGAAACTCTTGCTTCTCCCACATTTGTGTTTGGGGGAAGCCTGTTGCCATACAAGAAGTTCAATCCAAGTACTGTGATTCCACACGTGTGGGAGTAAACCTAAGCTCACTCCACGGAGAGGCCATTTGGGGAGGCAGATGCCTGGCCAGTGCCTAGCTTTCCGGCCTGCCCAGCTAAGGAGTGGACATGTGAGTTTGGAAGCCATCTTGGATGTTTCAGCCCCAGCATATGAGAGAGTTCAGACTTGTTCAGAAGGGTGGTTTCTGGTGGTCTATTTCATTGGTGGCCTTCAAGGAACCTCATCTCTCTATATTCATGTTAGGGCATCGTCTTCTTCCCTTGAACCTGGGCTACGCTAGTGACTTGCTTCAGCCAACAGAGTGTGGGTGATGTCATCCAAGGACTTGGCCTAAGTGTGGCAGCGTCTGCTTTTGCATTTTTAGGGGCCCTGGGTGGCCACAAAAGAGGTCCAGCTACCCTAGTAGAGAAGCCACATAGAGAGGCCCCAAGACTAACAGAGAGAGAAAGAAACTCAGATATCAGGTGTCCAGCTGATGAAGGCTTTGCATGAATGACCACTGCCAAGACCAACAGAGTGACTCAACGAGGTCCAGCCCAGGCCACACCATCTTAAGCAAATAGTTATTGTTTTAAGTCCCTAAACTGTGGAGTTCAAACAATAACTACTTTATTTGCTCAACAGAATAGGCAGTGATTGAAAAACACAGTAACAGAAAACAAGCAATCAGGTAAGAGAGGCATCTTAAAACTTGCTATTTAGAACAAAAGTCTTGTTGGGCTTGGTCATGTGATTTGACCTGGCTAATGGAATGTGGGTCGGCTTGCTGTAGGTACTTTAGATGATTCAGCTGGGTCTCTTGTGTCTGGTCTTGTGCTGTGAGAAGAGCTTGCTGGGTGACCCCTGCTATTTAGCCTTTGTTCCAGAACCACAGACATGTAGGGCAGACCTGCTTAGAGGGGAAGTACCACAGACAATCCACAGACCAGTGAGCAAGAAATACACATTTGTTGCCATGAGCCAGAGAGCTGAGATGTGAGTGTTGCTTTGCCCTAAACTCTGACTACTATGCTTGGCCAAGAAAATGCCACATAAAGACTTCCTTCAGTGAAACATTTACAGCTTCTTAATGGGCCTCCCTTGCAGGCTGAATCTCAAAATCCCTGCTATACCGCACTCTTTGGTGGATTCTGACTCAAACAGGAAGGTGTTAAACAGAAAAGAGTTATATCACAGAACTGCAGTGCTTGTGTTATCATCAAAACTCGGAGGAAAGGCTTATGGGCCAGGAGTTTTAAGATGTTTGACCAAAGATTAAAGAACAGAATGCTGATTATTCTCAATTCGTTGTCAACAGTGAAGCTGTGTTCAGTATGGTAGCTGAGACTGCTGGTTGGGGTTCTAAGGGGTTGGATTAGCTAATGCAAATCTGGCCCCATACATGTACCATGTCAGGGGACACTGAGAAGCCATATAGCACCTGAGCAGTGGAAAGGAATTCAGACCAATGACATCTAGAAGTCTCTCTTTTTTTTTTTGTCATTAGCAGTAGATTGATAAAGAATTCCAGGCATGTTCCCTGACCTTCCCTGTACATAGCTTATGCTCCTACAGCCCTTTCTAGGTACTAGGCTCTGTTCTAAGCACTTTGTGTATTAAGTTCTTTAATTCCCAAGCTATTCAATGAAATCACATTATTACATTGACAAAGAAACTGAGCCATAGAGAAATCGTTTTCCCAAGATAACACAACTAGAAAGTGGCAATGACAGCATTCCAACCCAGGTGTTCCTACCTTGGAGCCCGAGCTCTTACATGCCCTGCTGTACAGTAGGATTGGATGTGAGTGGGTAGTGCTGTAGTTAGAGCTGGACCCCTGGGATGGACAGTGATGGGAGGTATGGGGATGACCATGTCCAGCGTGGTCATTACAATGACAGTAGAGAAGGCATGGTAATCTTGGTACAGGGGCAAACTGTGAAAGCCCTGGAACTTGGCATACTGCTCTAGTTCAAGCTCAGTCCTTCCCCCGGCAGGGCAGCAATATACCTTTACTGGTTCTGTGCCCCAGTCTGGTGGGAAGCAAGCTGACCACCTCACTATGCTGTAGAATAGTATGTTTCATGAACCAGAGAGTCATGTAGAAGCAACTTTTTTTTTTTTTTTAAAGATTTTATCTATTTGATAGAGAGAAACACAGCCAGAGAGGGAACACAAGCAGGGGGAGTGAGAGAGGGAGAAGCAGTCCTCCCGCTGAGCAGGAAGCCCGATGTGGGACTCGATCCCGGGTCTCCGGGATCATAACCTGAGCCGAAGGCAGTCACTTAACCAACTGAGCCACCCAGGCGCCCCTAGAAGCAACTTCTTAAGATATATTGATATGATATGTATATGGTGGAGTAGAAAATAAAACCCAACAAGAATATACATTAACAGAATCTGGGCTAATTCAGGGTTCTGGAGCCTGTGGGGGGGCCTCCTAACACAGAGTGAAGGACAGGGAAGAACACCTTGCCTTTCCCACCACACAGAAGGACAAATGGGAGGTCATTTGGGAAATGGGAGGTAGCACATACCACATACCATTTAGAATATTCTGCTCTATTGCATTTTGGTTCTAAAAGTGGACAGCTTTGGGTGCCTGAGCGGCTCAGTGGATTAAAGCCTCTGCCTTCGGCTCAGGTTATGATCTCAGGGTCCTGGGATCCAGGCCCGCATTGGGCTCTCTGCTCAGCAGGGAGCCTGCTTCCTCCTCTCTCTCTGCCTGCCTCTCCGCCTACTTTGAACTCTGTCAAATAAATAAAATCTTTAAAAAATAAATAAATAAAAGTGGACAGCTTTGAGTGGCATCTAGTCCAATATGGTCTATATTACAAATCTGGTTACTCTCTTCTCATGAACTAACAGAGCCATGAATAAATTTAAGTCTTATTTGCATCTATCTCTGTGAAGAGTGTGAGAGTTTATCCTACCTGCAAACTTACAAGATAGTTCTGGGTACTGGGTGAAGACACCTAGCCTGCCCGTTTGCTCCAAATGCCTTATATCCATCTATAGTATTCGTCCATCTCTGCACCAGCACAAGGAATGGGGCAATCCTTGCCCCCCCAAATGAGAATAGTAAAGCCCTGATGAATTTATTCAGGATTTTCCATCAGAAAATCTAGAAAGAAGTTATTCTCATTTCCACAAATGCTGAGGTTTTGCATTATGTTGACATTTTAATTATGCATGGGGAGACCCAATAATCTTTTCAGTACATATAGACTCTAAATGTTTTAATCCCTCAGAGGCAAACTCTATCCTCGACTTTACAAAAATAAGTGAGGCAATGGGTTGATGTTCTGGGATTCACTGCATTATTGCTACTCTGCCACCCAGAAATAAGGAGAGAAGGTCTACTGAAAGGTCATGCAAAATGGCCCCTTGGACCCTGGCAGTTTTCCTGGCTGGCTGGAATGTATGTCTTGCGCATAATCCCCAGTATATAGGGTTGTACCCTACAGCTGCAGCACCATCACTTGGGAAACAAGGGGTGGACAGTGAACGGTTCTGTTTAAGATTTCACTTAATAAAGTCCTACTGAGATTTCTGCTTCTGTGTCCTAAACCTTGGGCTGTGGCAATCAAGTGGTCTCTCTAGCTAGTGTTGTAGTGCTTCTACCAGTGACCACAGTAATGATTCCATTGAACTGGAAACCACGACTGCCATGTAGTTTTTGGTTCCTGGTGTATGAGGAAACAGGCTCTTCTGGACTAGATGCTTACCTTCTCCTGCTGTGGACAAAGCAGTGTGGGGCTGCCCCCCTGAGCTTAGCTCTGAGAGAGTGTAGGTCTGATCCTGGAATGTACTGCCACCTTCTGACTGTTTGGAAACGGGTGCTCAGAGCACACGGAGTGCACAGAGACCTTTCGTAATTCCACATACTTGCATGTAGGTTTGTAAACCAATACCTTGCCCAGTGTTCTTCCAACACCCCCAGAATGGAGGTCACATTTCCCTCTTTTCAGGTACTACTATCTGGTTTTGAAGTTGCTTCAGGAAACCCAGGCGGCTTTCTCTTTAATTCCCATGAAGTTTTGCTAGCACACCTGCAGCTTAGACTCCTCACCTCCTTTTCCTTGGCCTGACTCTGCTCTACTTGAGCTCCTTCTTGAACAGAGCAAGGCTCGGGTGTCCTGATCCCGTAGAATGGGCTCCAGCCAATAAAAGCGAAAAAACACCGAAATTCCACACAGAGATCCTTATCGTTTTATAGTTTTGTAAAAACCTCAAGGAAAATCTTCTATGTGTTAACAAGAAATTTTCCACGTATTTAAAATAAGAAAACAGGACCGTAAATGGAGTCACCGATAGCAATGGGTCATAAATGATAATGCTGTAGTACTTTACCTTGTTTTTATATTAACATTTAAATGCGTTGTTCCAGGAACTCTCCCATTAAACCAGCACATTAAGAGAAGATTGTGATCATCATTGGTTCACGATTCAGATTTCCAACTATGAGTCACCTGACTGAAGCTTAAATTTGACAAATCCACTTTGTTTCTCGTCATGAAGTTTCGGCATAGATCACTTGGGTGGATGTTCCGTATTTGGAACAGAAATGTTGCAAAAATTAATCCCCCCAGCACTACCGCGGCGGCAACAGCTATCAGTGTGTGTCCTGGGAATGGCAATGGCACCTCATCAACATAAATCTGCAACAGAAAAAGCAGTCTTTTAGCTTCCTGAATCTAGTCATAAAAGATGCTGAACTTTATAGGATTTCCATAACAGTGGAGACATTGTTAATCAATTTAGCAAACTTCTGCTCAGATACATACAGACATTCAGCGCCCACAAAACCTAGAAACAATTCGCGCACAATACAAAATACAAATTCTATCGTCCTAGGTCTTTAACCACAGAGGTGGGCGGGAGACTTACGCGGCAGGAAAATGCATCAATTATCGCATTCAATTATCAAGGAATGGACAGGGTGCTGTAGGAACACAGTTAGGAAATCTCTAACTGCCTAGGGTGACTGGGGAATGCACTTTCTGGGCTGGGTCTTGAAGAATAAGTGGGTTCCCAGAAAACAAGGAGAAGAAGGGGCATTCCAGGGAGAGGGAATAAGCATGCGCTCTTCCAAGCTGTCACCTTTTTTGAAAACCCTCTACGTGCTGACATAGGGAAACTTCTGTATATTCAAAATGCTTCCCACACAGGAATGGATAACTAATAAGAACAAGCACCTAGAAGAGAGACAGGATTATGGAGAGAGGGGCACAGAGGTTATCTTTTTCTCTGAGACTTAAGATAAAGTGTGGGTGTCATTTATGTTAACTCTACAAGTGGGGGGGGGCATATGGAGAATAAGGTGGTTTGAGCCCAGTGACGGGTTTTCTCTGTGAAGAGTAGGAAGCTACATGCTACTTTGAGGTTGAAGAAAGTCGAAACGAGTGGAAATAGGGCAGTGGTGAATGTGGGGAAATGCTAAGGATCGGTAAGCTGCTTAAAGATATAGCTCAAGTTGAAGGTACCACTAACCTCCCAGCAACCAAAGGAGGTATGCCTTTCTTGTATGCCATCGATTCTTTTACAATTTCTCTCAGATTCATTCTTTCCATTCCATTTTCAACACTACCAACACTACCACTGTGAGCTTTATTACCTCACTTCCTGTAAACAAAGCGCCCAGCCTCCTCTCTGTGTTGTCAATCCATGTTGACATAATAACCTTGCCAGATTCATCTTTGTAAGACACTCATCTGTCTACAAAACCCTTAGTAAAAAAAGTGAGGGTGCCTGGGTGGCTCAGTTGTTTAAGCGACTGCCTTTGGCTCAGGTCATGATCCTGGAGACCAGGGATCGAGTCCCACATTGGGCTCCCTGCTCGGCAGGGAGCCTGCTTCTCCCTCTCTCACTCCCCCTGCTTGTGTTCCCTCTCTGGCTGTCTTTCTCTCTGTCAAATAAATAAAATCTTTAAAAAAAAAAAAGTGAGGTTGATTTGCCACATAAAGAATTTTGACTATACCGCACTGGTACTAGAAGTGGGATGTTACGAACAGGAGAATTGAAAAGCTGGTTCTGGCCAAATGGTGGAAAGCGGTGAGAAACCATTCTTTCCCATCTGGGCAGATAAGTACTCTCGCGGTAACGGATTGGCTGGCTTAGCCATTTCCTGAAGTACTGTACAGCCAATGGTGTGTGCCCACTGGTACGGAAATTATTGGGATTTGATAGAAAACGTTAGATACTGAATGTGATATTCCACTTGTGGTCTTCAGGATGGTCGTACAAGAAAACAAAAATTGTCCTTTTAAGCCGGACCATCAGAAGAGTTTGGATAATTAGCTTTGTTAAGAAAGATCTTAAAAAGTTGGAAAGAGCTGGAGTAAATAACTCATTGCAATCAAGTCTATTTGGGTTTTGTTGGCATCTTTCTGTCCTGCTTGCTTAGTGTTGGAGTTCTCCCCACTTCGGCCCCACAGCCCTCCTGGCTGACAGCAGGTCTGGGGCTACAAGCTATGTTGTTGGATATCATCAAGAAAGAGCAAATCCACATCCCAGCATCTGGAGCAAAAATCCTGTGATTCACTCTGACTGGGCTGTTGTGGACCATGTGTCCATCCCTGAACACCTTTTCAAAAAAAAAATGATTCATAGCTTCTTCTTGCTGACAGGAACATTTTAAAGTTCTCATTATGAGCTTTAAGGTCTCCCACAGTTTGCCCCCAACATGCCCACTTTCTTATCAGAACCTTGCCTTCCAGCCAAATGGATAGAAGCCATTCAAGAGATAAGCTTTATGCTTTCTCTTATCTGTGTCTTTGCTGCTTGCTGTTCCTTCTACCCACAATGCTTTCCTTACCCTTTTTAAAAAATATATTTTATTTATTTAATTGAGAGAGAGAGAGTGAGTGAGAGAGAGCATGAGAGGGGAGAAGGTTAGAGGGAGAAGCAGACTCCCCATGGAGCTGGGAGCCCAATGTGGGACTTGATCCTGAAACTCCAGGATCATGACCTGAGCTGAAGGCAGTAGCTTAACCAACTGAGCCACCCAAGCGCCCCCCTTACCCATTTTTTTAAGTAAAATAAAATTTTAGTCCCCTTACCAGACACAAGAAACATTTCTTTTTTTTCTTTTTCTTTTTTTTTTTTTTAAGCTTTTATTTATTTGACAGAGAGAAACACAGCCAGAGAGGGAACACAAACAGGGGGAGTGAGAGAGGGAGAAGCAGGCTTCCCATCGAGCAGGGAGCCTGATATGGGACTTGATCCCGGATCTCCGGGATCATGACCTGAGCTGAAGGCAGTCGCTTAACCAACTGAGCCACCCAGGCGCCCCCACAAGAAACATTTCACTTGTTCAGTTAAGCCATCCATTATTTTTTAAGAGTAGAAAACTGTGTCACCTCTGAATTCCGTTTTTGCCAGCGAACCTGCCATCTCTAAAATTCTTGAAAACAGTTTTTCCTCAAATGTTTCCCTTCCAATCCTCTTTGACTATCCAAATATTCCACACCATGTCTAAAGAAAGGTTAAACCCCAGAATCATAGAAGAGTGTCTTCAAGACACAATGTCTCTTTACTGCCAAGATACTTCGGTTTGTAATTTCTTAAACACAAAGAATTCACTTAAATAGCCACAATGTAATTACCAAAATCAGGGCATTGATACTGAGACAATGCTGTTTTCTACTCTACAGACATTATTCAAATTTTGTCAATTATCCCAATAATGTCCTTTAAAGTGTGCAAAAATCCCCGTTGTTTCAGGATCCTTTCGAAAGCAGGTGTCAACAGTTCCAAGAAACTTAGGCTTTTCCCACTCTTTCTTAATGATTCTCTTCCTTTGTTAACTGTAGAATCACTTCCTATCTTTCTTCTACTCATTTTTGTGGTCCTCCTTCATTCCCGAAGCTTTGCTTCCTTCTGTTGACACTTTTCAGCCTGAAAAACTTCCTTATGTGTTTTTTTTAAAAAGAGAAGTTTTGCCAACAGTGAATTATCTTGGCTTTCCTTCATCTAAGAATGCTTTTATTTTTCCTTCATCTCTGAAAGATATTTTAGTCGGATAAAGAGTTCTGGATTGGCAGTCCTTCCTCCCCACCCAACTCGTTCCTGGTACATTAAAGATGTTGGGCAACTTTCTTCTTGCTTCCATGGTTTCTGAGGAAAAATCAGCAGTCATCCAAATCATTGTTCATTTACATGGCTTTACTGTTGCTGTTGTTTTGTCTGCTTTCAAGATTTTTTTCTTTATCTTTGATGTTTAATAGTTTGATTATGATATGTTTAGGTAGGATCCCTGTATCTTCCTCTAGATTCACTAAACTTCTTAAACATGTAAATTTATGTCTTTATGAAATTTGGGACATTTTCAGCCTTTATTATTTCCTCCTCTTCTCCTCTTTATCCTCCCCTCCCCACCCTCCCCTCGCCCCACCTCCCTCTCCTCCCATTCTCCTCCTTCTCCCTCTCCTCCTTTTTTCCTTCGTCAGTCCCTTTTTCTTGTCTTTTGTGGACTCTGGGACATGTCAGACTTTTGATATTATTACATAGATCCCTGAGGCCATTTTTTTAAAGTCTTTTTTCTTCAG
This sequence comes from Spilogale gracilis, assembly GCA_004023965.1. NCBI lineage: Eukaryota > Metazoa > Chordata > Mammalia > Carnivora > Mephitidae > Spilogale > Spilogale gracilis. The sequence goes on from PITA01002935.1 coordinate 36,706, forward strand.
TGTTTGTTTTCCAAATTCACTGATTTTTTTTCTCTGCATATTTGTTCTGCTAGTAGGCCTATCCAGTGATTTTTAAATTTTAAATATTATCTTTTTCAGTTCTAAAATTTCCATTTGGTTCTTTTTTATAGCTTCCATTTCCCTGCTGAAAATTTCCCTTTTTCCCTTTTCAGTCATTTCAAAAGTGTTTACTTTTACCTCGCAGAGCCTGGTTATCATGGTTTAAAACATCTGTCTGATCAGTTCATTTGCTGTCAATTGCTTATGGTCTTTTCTTTTGAGAACTGATCATTGTTTCTTAGTTATTGGCATATTCAGTAATTTTGGATTTTATCCTGAACATTTAAGATGTTTCTGTTGTGAGACTCCGAGTCCTATTAAGAGTTCTCTGAAGGGGTGTCTGAGTAGCTCAGTTGGTTAAGCAACTGCCTTCAGCTCAGGTCATGATCCTGGAGACCCGGGATCGAGCCCCACATTGGGCTCCCTACTCGGCAGGAAGCCTGCTTCTCCCTCTCTCACTCCCCCTGCTTTTGTTCCCTCTCTGGCTGCTGTGTGTCTCTCTCTGGCAAATAAATAAAATCTTAAAAAAAAAAAAGGAAGATAGAGACAGAACAAAAACAAATACAGGCACTTATTAAAATTTTCCCACCATTGATGGGTCCTGTCACGAGTCACATACACTAACTTCCCCATTACTGACAATGTCATCCCCATTTTCCAGGATCCCCTGTCTCCAGGCCTTGTTCATCACACAAATTATGCCATTTTCCCCTTTCATGTCTCTTGCAGACACTCGTCTACTTCCCCCGCCATCACCCCATCAGCACCTTATGCATTTACTGTACCTGAAATTCTTCAACTAAGTTACAAAAAGTGACTCCTGGAACAACGGACACTCTGAAGTGAAAAAGCTCAGAGCCCTGTGGACAAAAACACACCTGGTCATTAGCAACACAGACACGTATGTTCCTTTGAGTTCAAGTACACGCTGGAGCCACTTTACCTATAGATGTTGCCCAGAAAAATTCCAATTCCCTTCCTGAGGCTCTTGGGCATGCACTGCATGTATCAAAATAAAAATGGAAGAAGAAGGACAACAGCTGAAACTTCTTTTTAGAATGAAGAAACAAATATTAAGCCTAACATGGCCTTGACGAGTAATTTAGGCTAAACCTCACATTCATGGTTTTCATATGTCCACTGGTTTTTATTGGCTTTTATAACAATTACCTGGGTTACATCAACTTCATGTGTTCTTACAAGCAGTTGGAACCAGAAGACAGACCTGTGTACATCCCAAAGAAGGATACAAAACCCGTTTTATTCCCTAAATTTTGAAAATATCTTTTCTGCTCCACCTTGAAAAATAATAATTAGTTTTGCCTATCAGCTCAGAAAATAGTAAATTAAGGTTAAATTCAACTTTCCAATAGCTTTAGAAATAAAAATATCGGGGCGCCTGTGTGGCTCAGTTGTTAAGCAACTACCTTCGGCTCAGGTCATGATCCCGAGTCCCGGGATCGAGTCCCACATCGAGCTCCCTGCTTGGCAGGAAGCCTGCTTCTCCCTCTCTCACTCCCCCTGCTTGTGTTCCCTTTCCCGCTGTTTTTCTTTCTGTCTAATAAATAAATAAAATCTTTAAAAAGAAAAGAAAAGAAACAATAATATCAAGAGAAAGGGAGGAAAAATGAACACCCTCTGTATCCTTTAAAGATGCAGTTTCTACCATTGATGGATGGTTATACCTTAAAACTTAAACCAATCTTAGTTTAGACATCAATGTTTTATTTCATCTCAAAACAGGAAAAATAAAAGCATTGTCAACTCACCTTTATACTTAAATTGAGGCCTAAAGGATTATATACTGGAGCATTAAGATGTGATTCTAGGTAATTTTTCAACTTCTTTATGTTGTCTGGTACACTGTGTTCTGAAAGTACATGAAGTATATTTTAAGCACACCTATGTTATTTTCACATTTTGCATAAAATTTGCAGCATAATCAAGGTATAATGAAGGATTTCCCTCTGTAACATGGCTGAGTTATCCCACAGTTTAGGTTTGTCTTGATTACATAGAAAATATATTTAGGGACCATTAGGCCTTGTAGTTAACATCGCATCTCTTCATGGACACTGTCCAGAATGACGAGACCTCTGGGGTGCCTGGGTGGCCCAGTCAGTTAGGAGTCTGATTCTTGATTTCAGCTCAGGTCGTGATATCAGGAGTATGAGATCCAGCTCCACACTGGGCTCCGAGCTGGGCATGCAGCCTGCTGAAGACTCTCTCTCACCCTCTGCTCCTCCCTCACTCCTGCTCATGCACTCATTCAGGCTGACCTTTCCTTCCAGCCACATGCTCATGACCAGCCTTAACCTGCACATACTTTGTATCTTTGGCAAAGAGACCATTCAACCTGAGACGTTGCTAAATCCCTTTCAGTAAAGTGACAGAAAACGTTCACAATAGGATCATTTACATCTTTTCTAAAAGAGTGATCAGGTATTCTTACCTTTCTTACAATTCTTTCTAAAACCAGATATATAATGTGGGGGTTAACATTCGCAGTGGTAAAGGAGTTCTAAGGGGGAAAAAAGCTCTGATAGCAGCGTTTGCCAATTTCCCAGGGGTAAGTAGTCTCACCGTGGCTAACTGCAAGCTACTAATGGCTTAACAATCAGTACACGAAATGTTTGAATATTTAACAGTCAGTGCTCAAAACCTGGCAACATTAGGCTCCCGCACAGCACAGAAAATGGGGCTTGGTGGTTAAAACAAAATATTTAGTAGTTTTCTTTGCCAGACTTTCATTTCAAGAATGCATAGTGGGCACAGTCAAACTCACTGAATACCCAGTGTCTGGCTACTTGGTGACATAGTAATAGCTGATCAAAATTTCACTTAACTGTATCTATGTATTTATCTGTCTATGTACCGATGGAGCAATTTCCTCAAAGTGTTTATAAACATAAAATGTGCAGGAAAGAGTTGCATATTCAAGGTAAAATTGAATTTTGGTAATTTGCATCTTTCTTTTCTTTAAATATTGATTTTATTTATTTATTATTGTTATTATTATTATTATTTTTTAGTAGGTTACATGTCCAGCATGGAGCCAAATGTAGGCTTGAGCTTACAACCCTGAGATCAAAACCTGAGCTGAGATCAAGACTCAGATATTTAAGCAACTGAACCACTCAGGTGTCCCAAAGATTTTATTTTTAAGTAATCTCTACTCCCAATGTGGGACTTGAATTTATAACCCCAAGATCAAGAGTCACATGCTCTATTGACTGAGCCAGCCAAGTGCCACTCATTTTTCTTATTTAAAAAAAATTTCTGCATCTTTTAAATACTTTACTGTAAAATTTTGAAAAAACTTTGTTTGTAAAATTAGAAGATATTCTTTTTTTTATTATTTTATTTTACTTTATTTTTTAAGATTTCATTTATTTGACAGAGAGAAACACAGCCAGAGAGGGAACACAAGCAGGGGGAGTGAGAGAGGGAGAAGCCGGCTTGCACCAAGCAGGGACCCTGATGTGGGGCTCGATCCCGGGTCTCCGGGATCATGACCCGAGCCGAAGGCAGTCGCTTAACCAACTGAGCCACCCAGGCGCCACCATAGAAGATATTATTTTTTTTTAAAAAAGCTTCATTTATTTAAGCAATCTCTACACCCAATGTGAAACTTGAACTCATGACCCTGAGATCAAGAGTCTCATGCTCTTTGGACTGAGCCAGTCTGGTGTCCCTAGAAGACAGGTTCTATAGGCTATCTGGCCTAGAAGACAAGTTCTATAGAACTTCCTCTGCAGCATTGCAAAGAGACAACCTAGACAAACATGTAGCACAAATTCAGTCATCTTTGTTACTTATCTCCAAAATGGCTTTCAAATGTTTTATGACTCAAATTGTTCAAAAATGGTTTTATGCCATGAAATGCAGGGCACCGAAAATAATAATGAAATAAATGGGAGACGACAGGAGTGAATAGCAACATGCCAGCTGATTGAAATTCTTCTCCCAAGAGGGGCGCCTGGGTGGCTCAGTCAGATGTCTGGCTCTTGGTTGCTCCTTGTGTAAACAGGTTTTAAAAGCCACTCACCTAGGTAATAACGACATTAATTATAAGACAAAATAACCATAGAAGAAAGCAAACCTTACTTAGTTTCCAGTTTTCCCTCCTATTCACTTCAGTCACGGTAACCAAGTATGGGGTTTCCACAGGGATACGTCCATCCTCACTGTAAATTTCCAAAGAAACTGGATATTGTGTAACTGGAAACTTAAAACGAGGAACCTAAAATTCAAATTTCAAGAATGAATGTCAATTTGGAAAACTCAAGACTAATTTCATTTCCTCATAAAGAGTGAATAGAGAACATTTCCCCAAGAGTTTGGCCCTTCTAAATGACATGTGCCTCTTAGGGTTCCCACCTTCTCAACACATGAAAAACAATCTGTCTTACAGTAGAATGAATGTGAACTCTGAAAGTAATACACAAACATTGTGGTAACAAAATTTGTAACTTGCTTTTGGCCCTTTTCAGGAATTTGCTATGATGGCATTGTATTCTAAAACTTGGTTGGCTAACTCATATTGCACAGGGCAGCACATGAATTGGACCTTGCCCACCTCCCTTCCACCTCCCTCCCAGTCGGCCATGATCTTTCAGCCATACTCTTGAAGCTCGGGCTCTAGAGTCAGAGTTCAAATCTAGCTCTCCCACATATGAATGATGCAATCTTTGGCAGATTACCTGGGCTCTCTGTGCCTCAAAATAAATGAGACAAATTATGGAGAATGCTTAGGGCATTCTTCATATTATTGTAAATATTATTGTATTGAAATTATTGAAATATTATTGTAATTCAGTGAGGGGAGAGTTGTAGGGGTATCTGTAATAACCCTTATAATTCATTGCTAATGCTATGCTTGATATGGTATTAAATGATTTTTTTTTAAAGATTTTATTTGACAGAGAGAAACACAGCCAGAGAGGGAACACAAGCAGGGGGAGTGAGAGAGGGAGAAGCAGGCTTCCCGCCGAGCAGGGAGCCCGATGCGGGACTGGATCCCGGGTCTCCGGGATCATGACCTGAGCCAAAGGCAGTCGCTTAACCAACTGAGCCACCCAGGTGCCCCTTAAATGATTTTATATAAAGGGTAGATAGATCTATATAGATACCTATAGATAAATGTGTGTGTGTGTATAAATGTGTACACACATACGCGCACACACACACACACACACAGAGGGAGAGTCTATAATGCTATTATATAGTCTTACAAGGCCTTGAAAAAGATCTGCTTGAAAGTTATATTAAGTGCACATTTAACTTAGCTAATACAAACGCCAATATCCATCTGATATACCTGTGAATGCTTTGAAACTAATAGAATAAAATATTTGACACAGAACGCATTCTCTTAACCAACATACTATACTGTCTTCTATTTTGTCACTACTACCAAAGTGAACTCCTTGATTACAAGGACTTCCACTTCTATATTCCCAGTACTGATACACATTAGAAACGTAATAATTTTTGAATGAATCAATATGCACCATAATCTAGTGTAGCGTATGACAGGTCACAAATCGTTTAGTGTATCTTTATAAGAATCCTGTGAAACAGTGTGGTGTAGTTATTATTCTGTCTTGCAAAGGGGGTTCATTACCATGTTTAGGGATGTTTAAATTCAGATCTTCCTAGTTATGTGTCCTGTTTAGTTCTGTCACAATAAGACATTGTTTCCATGTCTCAACTTTCATGTTTAATCAAAATGTGCACTTCAAAATCTTAAATTAATATGAAAGTACTTTGTCTTCAGACAATTATAAATAACCTTACCTTTTCTCTGCAATCAGAGAAAGCAACAGCATGTGAAAACTTCTGATCATTTGTGCAGTTACACTCCTCCCGAGTAGACACATTAGCGCACTGTTTGAATTTACCAGATCTCTGAAAATAGAATATAGGTTGACTTGCTTTTTTTGTGGCAGGATCTCTGCAGATTGAGTAAATGTTCACTAAGTATTTGTTTCCCGAATGAATAAAATTTCTGAGAAGGTAAAGGGGGGGGAGTCCTTTAATAATGGACTAAAAGGATAGTATTTCTGAATTTTGTTTCCTTGTTTGGTGATGTGAATTCAAATGTCAGCTGCTTGCCAGGTTGATGATTAACATGATGATGAACATGCACCTTCAAAGCCTACGTTATTCTGAGGGCAGCGTATCAGGACCACGAGACTCCCTGTTCTGCGCCTCTCCCATTCCAGGCATGAAGACAGAGACCTAGAAGGAGCAGATGTGACATGACGGGGCTATGGACTCTATGGAACCCTCCCCAAGTCTACCATTTCATACTTGCTTTCTTCGTGGTGTTTACTAATGCCATTTAAGATCTCCAATATAACTGTCCATTTTTCATTCATTTTTTATTTAATCATTCTTGCTAGAGTTTGGCTTTTGATTTTAATAATCAGCTCTATTTTTTTAAATGTTATTCTTCCTTTTACTTTTTTTTTTTTTTTTAGGATTACCATCCCGCCTCCCCAGCTTCTTTTCTTCTTCTTCTTTTTGAGATAAAATTCACCGTTTTAACCATTTTTGAGTGTAAAATTTGGTGAGTTTTAGTACATTTGCAATGTTGTTCAATCATCACCACTGTCTAATTTCAGAACACTGTCATCACCCCCAAATGGAAACCCTGTACCCATTAATAGTTACTCCCCACTGGGGTTCCTGCTTGGCTCAGTTGTCAGTTCAAGCCCCCATGTTAGATGTGGAGATTACTTAAAATCTTAAAAAAATAGTTACTTTTCATTTTCCCCTTCCCTCAGCCCATCTATTCATTCTATTTTCTATCTCTTTAAATTCCTATTCCATACATCTTATATAAATGGAAATATACAATATGTGGCCTTTTGTGTCTGTTTTCTTTTGTTCAAATACTGTTTTTGAGGTTCACTTATGCTGTAGCATATGGTAATACTTCATCCCTTTTTTTTCTTTTCTTTTTTTTTTCAAGATTTTATTTATTTGACAGAGAGAAACACAGCCAGAGAGGGAACACAAGCAGGGGTAGAGGGAACACAAGCAGCAGGAATGAGAGAGGGAGAAGCAGGCTTCCCGCTGAGCAGGGAGCCCGATGCGGGGCTTGATCCTGGGTCTCCGGGATCATGACCTGAGCCAAAGGCAGAGTCTTAACCACTGAGCCACCCAGGCGCCCCTACTTCATCCCTTTTTACAACTGAGTAATATTCTATTGGATATTGCCTATTTTGTTTATCCATTCATCGGTTAATGGATATTTGGTTGTTTCTTCGCTTGGGTATTATCAGTAATGCTGGTATAAATTTTCTGTTTGAACATACATTTTCAATAGTTTTTTTGATATATATCTAGGAATAAAATTGCTGGACTGTAGAGCAATTCTGTATGCTTAACTTTCTGAAGACCTGCCAAAATGCCAGTCACAACAGTTGCTTCATTTCATATGCCCCTCAGCAATGGACGAGGGTTCTAATTTCTCCACATCTTCACCAACATTTGTCACTTTCCATTAAAAATATTATTACAGGCATCCTAATGGGCATGATGTGGTTTCTCACTGTGATTTTGATTTACATTTACAGAAGGACTAACGATATTGAGCATCGCTCATGGGCTCGTTGGCCATCTGTAGATCTTCTTTGAAGGACTTTCTATTCAGAGACTTCTTCTATTGCTGACTGGGTGGTTTATCTCTTTGCTGTGGAGTTGTAAGCGATCTCGAGATAGTCTGGATACTAGATCCTTATCAGATATATGAATTGTCTCCCATTCAGTGAGTGTCTTTTCATTTTCTTGACAGTGTCCTTTAATCCACACACAAAAGTTTTTAATTTTGGTGGAGTTAAATTGATTTATTTCTCTGTTATTGCCTGCACGTTAGGGCTGTATTTAATAAATCATCATCGTATCCAAAGAGACAAAGGTATACACTTATACTACCTGATGAGAGTTTTGTGTTTTAGCTCTTAACGTTTAGGTTTTCAAGCCATTTTAAGTTAATTTTCACATCTGGTGCAAGACAGGTGTCCAGATTCATCCTATTGAATGTAGATATTAATTCAATTGTCATGGCACCATTTGTTGAAAAACCTATTCTCTCTTCTTTGATGGCCTTGGCATACGTGTCAAAATTCAGGTGACCACAGATGTATGGGTTTATTTCTGGATTCTCAGTTCTATTCCATGGGTATATATGTCTAGCCTTATGCCATTATCACATTGTTTTTTTTTCCCCCACACTGTTTTGATTACCATCGTTTTCTAGAAATTTTGAAATTGGGAAGTGTGGGTTCTCCAACTTTTTTTTTTTTCAAGATTGTTTTGGCTGTTCAGAGTCTCTTGAAATTTCTTATGAATTTGAAACTCAGCTTTTACATTCATGCAAAAAAGGCATTCAGAATTTTTTTTTTTCTTTTTTTTTTTTTTTATTTATTTGACAGCGAGAAACACAGCGAGAGAGGGAACACAAGCAGGGGGAGTGAGAGAGGGAGAAGCAGGCTTCCCGCGGAGCAGGGAGCCCGATGTGGGACTCGATCCCGGGTCTCCGGGATCATGACCAGAGCCGAAGGCAGTTGCTTAACCAACTGAGCCACCCAGGCGTCCCGGCATTCAGAATTTTAATAGCAAATGCATTTAGTCTGTAAATCAGTTTAAAGAGTATGGCCATTGTAAGAATATTAAGTCTTCCAATCATGAACATGAGATCTTTCCCACATTTAGTTCCCTTTTAACTTCTTCAGCTATGTTTTGCAGCTTTCATTGTCCAAGTTCTATATTTTCTTGGCTATAGTTATTCCTAAATATTTTATTATTGTGATGCTATTATAAATGGAATTATTTTCTTAATTTCACTTTTGTTCATTCCAGTATATAGAAATATAATTTTTGTGTGTGTACTGGTTTTGTATCCTGCAACTCTTTTATAAACACTAAATTTTTTTATGTATCTTATTGACATACATATCATATATAACATATATGATATCATGTTATCTGTGAATAGAGATCATTTTATTTCCTCCTTTCTAATGTGGATGCTTTTTATTTCTTTTCCTTGCCTAATTGTCCTGGCTAGAACTTTTAGTCCAATACTGAATAGAAGGGGCATGAGCCTTGTCTTGTTCTTGATCTTAAGGGTAAAGTTTGTAATCTTTCACCATTAAGTATGATGTTAGCCGTGGGTATTTAACACATGCCCTTGATCAGGTTGAGGAAGTTACCCTTTATTACTGGCTTGTTGAGTGCTTTTATCATAAAATGTCACAGGATTTTGTCAAAAGCCTTTCTGCTTCAGTTAAGATGATCATGTGTGTTTTCCTTTTCTTCTATTTTAATGTGGTGCATTACAGTGACTGATTTATGTTAAGCTACCTTTGTGCTCCTGGAACAAATCTCACTTGGTCATGGTATATGAGCCTTTACTATGCTGTTGAATTTGGTTTGCTACTATTGTTGTGGTTTTTTTGTCTCTATATTCATAAGGGGTATTGGTTTGCAATTTTCTTGAATATCTTTATCTGGCTTTGGTAACAGGATAATGCTGGTCTCTTAGAATCAGTTAGGAAGTGTTCCCTTCTGTTCTATTTTTGGGAAAAGTTTAGGAACTATTGGTGTTAAATTTTCTTTAAATGTTTGGCAGAATTCACCAATGAAGCCTTCAGATCTTTTCTTTGTTGGGAGGTTTTTTGATTACTGGTGGACTCAGTCTCTCTATTTGCCTTAGAGTTATGGATATTTTTTTTCTTTTTTCTTTTTTTTTAAAGATTTTATTTATTTATTTGACAGAGAGAAGCACAGCTAGAGAGGGAACACAAGCAGCAGGAGTGAGAGAGGGAGAAGCAGGTTTCCCGCTGAGCAGGGAGCCCGATGGGGGGCTCGATCCCAGGAATTCGGGATCATGACCTGAGCCAAAGGCAGTTGCTTAACCAACTAAGTCACCCAGGCGCCCTGGAGTTATGGAGATTTTCTATTTCATTTTCAGTCAGTTTAGGTAATTTCTGTTTTTCTATGAATGTTTTCATCTCATCTAGGAATCCAATTTGTTGACATACTATTGTTCATAGTACTCTCTTGTAAATAAATATATATATATCATTTTTATAAAGACAATAGTAATATCCCATATCCATTTCATTTTTAATTACATTATTTTATTTTGTCAGTGTTCCAAGATTCATTATTTATGCCCCACCACTCAGTGCTCCATGCAATACGTGCCCTCAGTACCCACCACCAGGCTCTCCCATCCCCCCACCCCCTCCCTTCCAAGACCCTTAGTTTGTTTCTGAGTCCAACATCTCTCATGTTTCATCCCCCTCTCTGATTTACCCCAGTTCACATTTCCTTTCCTTCTACTGTCCTCCATATTACTCCTTATGCTCCACATGTAAGTGAAACCATATGATATTTGACTTTCTCTGCTTGGCTTACTTCACTCAGCATAATCTCTCCCAATCCGATCCATGTTGCTACAAAAGTTGGGTATTCATCCTTTCTGATGGAGGCGTAGTATTCCACTGTATATATGTACCACATCTTCTTTATCCATTCACCTGTTGAAGGGCACCTTGGCTCTTTCCACAGTTTGGCAATTGTGGCCATTGCTGCAATAAACACTGGGGTACATATGGCCCTTCTTTTCACTACATCTGTATCTTTAGGGTAAATACCCAGTAGTACAATTGCAGGGTCATAGGGTAGCTCTATTTTTAATTTTTAAAGGAATCTCCACACTGTTTTCCAAAGCGGCTATACCAACTTGCATTCCCACCAACAGTGTAAGAGGGTTCACGTTTCTCCGCAGCCTCTCCAACACTTGTTGTTTCCTTTCTTGTTAATTTTGGCCATTCTGACTGGTGTAAGGTGGTATCTCAATGTGGTTTTGATTTGATTTTCCCTGATAGCTAGTAATGAACATTTTTCATGTGTCTGTTAGCCATTTGTATGTCTTCTATGGAGAAGTGCCTTTCATGTCTCCTACCCATTTTTTGATGTGATGATCCTTATTTTGGTTGTTGAGTTTGAGGAGTTCTTTATAGATCTTGGATATCAGCCCTTTGTCTGTAGTGTCATTTGCGAATATCTTCTCCCATTCCGTGGGTTGTCTCCTTGTTTCGTTGATGGTTTCCTTTGCTATGCAGAAGCTTTTTATTTTGTTGAAGTCCCAAAAGTTCATTTTCACTTTTGTTTCCTTTGCTTTTGGAGACGTGTCTTGAAAGAAGTTGCTGTGGCCAATGTCAAAGAGATAACTGTGTGTGTTCTGCTCTAGGATTTTGATAGATTCCTGCCTCACGTTGAGGTCTTTCATCCATTTCGAGTTTATCTTTGTGTATGGTGTAAGAGAATGGTCTATCTATGAAAAACCCACAGCGAATGTCATTCTTTTTTTTTTTTTTTTAAGATTTTATTTATTTGTCAGAGAGAAACACAGCCAGAGAGGAAACACAAGCAGGGGGAGTGAGAGAGGGAGAAGCAGGTTTCCCACCGAGCAGGAATCCCTATGTGGGGCTCGATCCTGGGTCTCTGGGATCATGACCTGAGCCGAAGGCAGTTGCTTAACCAACTGAGCCACCCAGGTGCCCGCGAATGTCATTCTTAATGGGGACAAACTGACCGCCTTCCCATTGAGATCAGGAACAAGACAAGGATTCACTCTCACCACTATTGTTGAACAGTGTTAGAAGTCCTAGCAACAACAATCAGACAACAAAAAGAAATAAAAGTATTTAAATTGGCAAAGAAGATGTCAAACTCTCTCTTTGCAGATGATGTGATACTTTATATGGCAAACCCAAAAGACTCTACTTCCAAACTACTAGAACTCATACAAGAATTCAGTAACGTGGCAGGATACAAAATCAATGCACAGAAATCAGTTGTGTCCTTATACAGTAACAAGGAAAATATAGAAAGGGAAATTAGAGAATTGATTTCATTTACTATAGCACCAAAAACCATAAGATACCTAGGAATAAACCTAACCAAAGAAGTCAAAGATCTGTACTCAAGGAACTACAGAACACTCATGAAAGAAATTGAAGAAGACACAAAAAGATGGAAGAGCATTCCATGCTCATGGATCAGAAGAATAAACATTGTTAAAATGTCTATACTGCCCAAAGAAATCTATCCTTTCAATGCCACCCCAATCAAAATTCCACCAACATTTTCCAAAGTGCTGTAACAACCAATCCTAAAACCAGAAAAAAATCTGAATTGCTAAGGAAATGTTGAAAAAGAAAAACAAAGCTGGGGCATCATGTTGCCTGATTTCAACCTTTATTACAAAGCTGTGATCACCATGACAGCATGGTACTGGCACAAAAACAGACACATAGACCAATGAAACAGAGTAGAGAGTCCAGATATGGATCTGCAACTCTATGGTCAAATAATTTCCGACAAAGCAGAAAAAAATATCCAGTGGAAAAAAGACAGTCTCTTCAATAAATGGTGTTGGGAAAATTGGCAGCTACATATAGAAGAAGAAACCCATATCCATTTCTGATTTTAGTTGTCTTCTCTTTTTTTGTCAGTCTATCTAAAGTTTACAAATTTTGTTGATCTTTTCAAAGAACCAACTTTTGGCTTTGTTATTCTTGCTATTGTACTTTAGTTCTCCTCTTTTATTCACCTCCACTCTTTTTTTTAAAATTTAATTTTATTTTTTCAGTGTTCCAGGACTCATTCTTTATGCCCCACACCCACTGCTCCATGCCATACGTGCCCTCAGTACCCACCACCAGGCTCTCCCATCCCCCCACCCCTCCCCTCCAAGACCCTCAGTTTGTTTCTGAGTCCAAAGTCTCCATGTTTCGTCTCCCTCCCTGAATTACCCTACTTCCCATTTCCTTTCCTTCTCCTGCTGTCCTCTGTATTACCCCTTATGCACCACAAGTAAGTGAAACCATGAAACCTCCACTCTTAATTATTTCCTTCCATCTGCTTACTTTGGGTAATACCATATTACGTTAATTACATTTTAATTTAATTAATTACATTTAATTTAATCTATAGGAGGACAAATCCCTCATTCATTTTCTGTTCTTCAAATTATTTATTTATTAATACTTATTTTCTTTTTGGCACAAACTTTAGAAAAAAACCCATCGTAATTACATGTGGGAATGGTGAGTTTTGTCTCTTCCTAATATTTATACTTTATTTGTCTTTGTCACATTTGCTTAGCTTGACTTTACAGAACAAAGTAAAATAGAAGCAATAAAGCATGAATGCTTCTAATATTTAATATTATATGTTTGCTAAATATTTCTCATATATTTTATTAGATTTGGTAGTATCACTTCTATTTCTGTTTTACAGAAGTTTGTTCAGAAATGTTAAATTGTATCAAACATGTTTTATGACTTCTACGGAGATTATTTTTCCTTTAACCCATTTATAAAGTGAATAATTTTAATATGTTTCATATGCATAAACCTTCTTACACTGGAGAAAGTCTACAGTCTCCTAATATACTACAGTGTTAGTATATGCATGCATTTGATTTGCTAGTATTTTAGTTAGGATTTTTCACAAGTCAGACTAGACAGAGACTTAGGGGTGGGTGAATCAAAGATACAGATGTAGTGAAAAGAAGGGCCATATGTACCCCAATGTTCATAGCAGCAATGGCCACAATCACCAAATTATGGAAAGAGACAAGGTGCCCTTCAATAGATGAATGGATAAAGAAGATGTGGTACATATATACAATGGAGTACTACGCCTCCATCAGAAAGGATGAATATCCAACTTTTGTAGCAACATGGACTGGATTGGAAGAGATCATGCTGAGTGAAATAAGCCAAGTAGAGAAAGTCAAGTATCACATGGTTTCACTTACTTGTGGTGCATAAGGGGTAATATAGAGGACAGTAGGAGAAAGAATGGAAATGGGAAGTAGGGTAATTTGGGGAGGGAAACGAAACATAAGAGACTTTGGACTCAGAAACAAACTGAGGGTCTTGGGGGGCGTGGGAGGATGGGAGCGCATGGTGGTGGGTACTGAGGGCACGTATGGCATGGAGCACTGGGTGTAGGGCATAAACAATAAGTCCTGGAACACTGAAAAAAAAAGATATAGGTGTGTCTGCATACATTTTTTGGTGTATTTTATCAAATTTTAATTTTAATGACTTAAAGTTATAGATTATGTACTGTATTGGGTTTTTTGGAATTCATTAAGACTTTATTATAAAATAAGCAGTCACTTTGTATGGATGTTCCATACAGACTGAAAGGAATGTGTATTCTCTGCTTTATACAAACACATTCCCCGTGCCTCAGGCTTCCTGGTTCTCCTGAGTCGTGGAACCCTTTCCTCTGACTACGCTTGTGAGGGTACCTCCTTGCCCGGGATACTCTTTTTTTCTCCTTTACCCTCTTCTACATTCTGTCTTTCTCCTCCTTTGTTGGTTCACCCCTACTCATTTTTCAGTGACTCCCTTGGACTAAGTTTATACCCCTGATCTACAGTCATATTGTGTGTTTTGTGACTGTTTCTACTATTTGTCTATCTTAAACTTAAGGGCAAGTAAGGATTCACTGGGAGATTTTTTTTTTAATGCAAATTTCAGGACTGCACCATAGTTTCTGATTCAGTAGCTGTGAGGCACAATTGAGGAAATGGCATTGTAGAAATATTCCTAGATAATTCTGCTTCAGATTATGTACAGCCATACTGGTCAGAAACAGTATTTAATTTATACAACTTAAAAAAAAATTCCTATTCTCCCCTGTTACAGTAAAGATCCATGAAGGTATCATGCTTTTCTTGTTTGTTGCTGTATCCTCAGAAAAAGTCTATTTGTGCAGTGTCTGAGAACACTGGAGATCCTGAAATTAACATGCATTGAATGCATAAAAAGCACATTAAAAAGACTTATTGACTTAGCTGTAAATGAGATACGTTTGCTATTGAACTCCCAAGAGAATCCTGAAAACACACCAAGGATTTCTGT
Organism: Spilogale gracilis; assembly: GCA_004023965.1. Taxonomy (NCBI): domain Eukaryota; kingdom Metazoa; phylum Chordata; class Mammalia; order Carnivora; family Mephitidae; genus Spilogale; species Spilogale gracilis. The sequence continues at coordinate 51,732 of PITA01002935.1, forward strand.
GCAAAGGTAGTAAAACCATATTTCAGTAGCAGACACAACAGGGTTTATCTTTGGAAAAGACTAGAATTGCCGAAGAATGTGGTATTATAGAGGGTCATTGCCTGGAGCACAGCTTCTTTCCCTGAAATGCAAGATTCAACAAGAAGTCAACCTCTTCATGTGGTGAGTAGAAAATGATATATGTACAAATGTGCAGTATTAGTTTGTTCAACAGTCTGAAAAGAGTCCTTATGGCTGGCACTGTTCTGGGTATGAATGATGCAGTGGAGAGTAAAAGAGATTGTAAAACAACAACAACAACCTTGTCTTAATGTAGTTTACTTTTTTATGAAACACAATAAATAAAACAAATAAGTAAAATCTGGAAAATTGTAGTAAGTACACTGAAGAATAATAAAGGAGAGAACAGGGACAAGGAGTGGGTACCACTGGGGGTGGGGCTTCCAAATCTACATAACATGGTCAAGGCAGGTCTCACAACGATGGTGACATTTAAGCAAAGACCCGAAGACAGTGACAGAGTGTGTCATGAGCTATCTGGCAGAAGAGCATTCCAGACAGAGAAGTTTCTTAGGCTGCAAAGGCCCTGAGCTGGAAATACATCTGGCATATTTGAAGAACCGCATGGAGGCCAGGGTGGCCAGAGTAACCCTGAGGGAAATCAGGTCAGATGGAATGCCAAGGCCAAACCATGAAGGACGTGGTAGACCATCATGGGAATTTGGCTTTTGCTCTGAATTACATGGAATGATGAGGGAGAATTTGGAAACAAAGAAACAAGCTTGTTATGTCTTTGTGTATGTATATGTGTAGATACACAATGCATACACGTATGCAAGGGGTGTGAATGTGTTTGTGCGTGTCTACAGGCAAGCAGGTGCGTTCTGCTGGAGAGAGATTCACGGGCATCTGTAAGGTTTCCTCAAGAAGCTACCTCATCACATACTCTTCCTCTCAACCTCATGGTTTCTCTCTGTTCTATCTTGTTCATGCCACACTCCAGAGAGGCAGAAGGCTGCTGGGTTTGGTTGTTTTCTAAGCAGAACTTTGGTAGGAGTTTAAATGTGCTGTGTTGGATCAAATAGTCTTCCTTCCTTTAGGACACCATTTGTTTCACTGGACTGGACAGGTGAGATGGGTCTGGGGGCTCCTTTCATCTGAGAAAAGATGCTCTCACCCCATTAATCCCCTTTGAAATCCAAAAGGAAACCAGGGAGAGGTCAGGAGAAGGGGTCCATTTAGAGTTATTAGCTCCAAAACCACATCCAGAGTAGCAATAAGAAGAGAGGGGGCTAATACGGTATCTGGGTGGCTCAGACGTCTAGGCATCTGACTTTGACTCAGGTTATGAGCTCAGGGCCCTGAGACTGAGCCCCACATCAGGCTCCATGGTCAATGGGGAGTCTGCTTCTCCCTTTCGCTCTCTTCCTGCTCCTTCCACATTCATGCTCTCTCTGTGTCTCTCATAAACAAACAAACAAACAAACAAACAAAACCTTAAAAAAAAGGATGGCGGCTAAAAGAGGAGGCGAAGGAACAGGGTAATACAAGTAGTAATTCTTGAATTCAAGTAAGTACTGGTTTGTATGTTCAAAAATTATTTACCTTTGATCTAGGAAATAGATTTCTTGGTATCGGTTTGCTGGGATCAGCATGGTAAAAATTGTCTGTGAGTGGAATAGCGATTCCCATATTAGATGGAGGCCTGTAGTTTATCTGTAAGTGATTAAGCAAAGAAAACATGCAGTTCATAATTATTGACTAGACTTTAACTTAAAAATCTTGGTTTTTCCAGAAAAAGCATTCAAAGCAAATATTTCATTTTTCGTTCCAGGCATGAGAGTAAATTTCTATTCTCCCTGCACTCTTTATGCCTTATTTTTCTGGGATTTCAACAACCTTAGCCCAAGGCCAAATAATCGTTTGGAATTTGTAAATAAGTGAAAAAAATTTTAGTATGTAAAATAGCTACCTTAAAGTAAATGAAAGAAAATTTCAACACCTGATGAAAAAGTCTTAGTGATGTGTTCAGTAAATAAATGTTCAAGTTTGGTCAGTTGCTTTTTTTTGACACAGGGAAAATCACAACTAATAAGTTCATCAGTGAAGAATAATAACACATGTTTTTTAAAGTGTCACAGATTCTGACAAGACAGAGATTAAAATGGTAACTACAGTGAAATAGAACCAGTAAGATGGAACCAGGCCAGGTCAACCTAAAGGCAGGTAACTGTATATAGCACAAATGCCCCAAGATCTTGCCCCCAAAATATAGCATAAAATAATTTTTAAAAAGGTTAGACCGAGGTAACCAGGAAAAGTCATCATTTCAGGAAATGTTGGCATTTTAGTAATAAATAATTGCCACATCCTCAAGATAACAGGAAGACTGATCAATAACTGGAGTGTTTTGTGCATCTCAGGAAAGAAATGCTAGGAGAGGATGGCCGGTCAATCACACAGAAGTAATATATCACAGGTACCCTTAAAACAATCCACTTAGGTTTCTTACCGGCAATGTTTTGATCATATTGAAACCCTGACTGTCCTTGTGAATGCCGCTAATCCAGTCTTCCTCTGGGATAAGTTTACTAGGGATGTGATGCATAGACTTGAGATAACTACAGCTGTTTTTCAACGTTGGCACGACTGTTGTAACAAAACACTCAGTAGATGCTCCCCAGACAACTAATGCCAGTGAGGTTGAACCCTGAGGACATCCAAAGAAATGAAGGTTACTCAAAGTAGCTGTTAAATTACTGCTTTAGTTTCCTTGCTGGTTATGGGTGTAGTGATCCAGAGGGGCACCTGAACCCCAGGCTTTATAGAGCCATGTCCACAGTAGCCAAACTATGGAAAGAACTTAGATGTCCATCAACAGGTGAATGGATAAAGAAGACATGTATCTACAATAGGATATTACTCAGCCATCAGAAAGGATGAAATCTTACCATTTACATCGATGTGAATGGAACTGGATGGTATTATGTGGAGTGAAATAAGTCAATCAGAGAAAGACAATTATCACATAGCTTCACTCATATGAGGAATATAAGAAACAATGCAGAGAAAAGGGATTAAGCCCCACATCAGGTTCTGCACTCAGTGGGGAGTCTGCTTGTCCCTCTCTGTCTCCCTCTGCCCTTCCCCTCACTCATGTTCTCTCCATGTCTCTCTCAAAACAAATAATTTTTTTAAAAAAATGTATAAATACTGGGGTGCTTGGGTGGCTCAGTCATTAAGTGTCTGCCTTTGGCTCAGGTCATAATTCTGGAGTCCTGGGATTGAACCCTGCATCGGGCTCCCTGGTTGGCAGGAAGCCTGCTTTCCCTCTCTAGCTCACTCCCCCCGCTTATGTTCTCTCTCTAGTTGTGTTTCTCTCCGTCAAATAAATAAATAAATAAAATCTTTAAAAAATATAGAAATACTAATAACTGTGATGCTGTTGTAGACTCTGGTACCTCTATCCTTATTAACTGTTTAGCCATTACACATGATATATATAGATATATATTAATTTTTACCAAAACACATTGAACCAGAAACTATGTAGGATTCTACTATTAAAGGAAATGTGTTTGGGTGTGGGAGAGGCACAAATTAAGTAAGAGACAAGGAAGCAAACATAAGAATCCAAAATGTTGGACATTCTATAACACAACTGATCTGATTTCTACAATTCAATGGCAAGTGAAGAAAATGGACCAGTACCTAAGACACTTAGGAGAAAATAATCACATACCATGTGAGTCTTGTTTGGCTCCCAATTAAAAGAAAACAACTATAAAAATATTTTTGAGAAAATTAGTTAAATTTGATTATGGACTAGGTTTTGTAGGATACCCAAAAAATTAAGTTTTAGGAACAATAGTGGCATGATAACAGTTATATGAGAGATAATGCACATATTTTTAAAAAATATTTTATTTATTTATTTGACAGAGAGAGATGACAAGTGTATATACAACGCTTTCCCAGTTTTAGGAAAAAAAGAAAAGAAAAATACTGTTAGTTCAGAGTGATTGAGCATTTTCCACGTGTCAGACATTTAAATGCCCTACTTGAATGATCATGGTGAATTCTCAGAAACCATCCTGTAAGGAAGGTATTACCATTATCATCTTCATTTTGTAGATGTGGAAACTTAGCCATAATAAAGTGACCTTCCCAAGTTAACAGACAGCACCAGAATTGAGAGCTAAACCAGGCAATCTTGTCCAAAGCTCGCTCGTTGAGCCTCTGTTCCATAAGGCTAAGACTTTATTTATTTATTTTTCAGAGAGAGAGGGAGTGTCCAAGCAGGGGGAGCAGCAGGCAGAGGGAGAAGCAGGCTCCTCGCTGAGCAGGGACCCAACCCTGGGCTGGATCCCAGGACCCGAGGGATCATGACATGAGCTGAAAGCAGAAGCTTAACTGACCGAGCCCCCTTGGCACCCCTTGTAATGTGATACTGACTGTAATTCCCCAAATGTTAAAAGTGCTTAACCACTCTTGAGAGGTAGGATTATGTGTAATTTCCCCTTCTTTCTCTTAGTTTATATTCTAAGTTTTCCATAATTAATAGACTTTTTATAATTAAAGAAAATCTTACTTGACGTAAAGCTTTGCTAGCTGCAGAAATTTTCATTACGTAACTGTCAGTATCATCGAAAAAGCCTTCAGCTTCAACTTCCAGCAAATTTGCATTTCCAGCGATGACTTTCAGTGGTGGTATTTCGAGTGTTCGAACACCTACGGAAACAAGGCTAAAAGTTAAAATTAAATCATTGTGTGTCAGTGATACTAAAAAAAAAATATGGAAAATTAAAAAGAAAAAATCATGAAGATTTTAAACAATTTCAAAATGACTAGCTAATCAGGATTCTAGAACATCTACAGAGTCTATTATGAAGGCTTCATAACGGCTACAGATATAACTCAGAATTTAGAGAGAGTTAACTTTGATGGTTCTTAGAAAAATTTAACTTCACAAATATTTTCTCCCAGAAATACTGCTCATCTCCATTTCTCATTTTTCAGCCAAGGTTTCAAATGTGTGGAAGGATCACCTCAACACTACCGGTCACACTGAGCTCAAACTGAAGGATGCCTGCTCAGTTTCAAGAGCAATCAGCCCACGGTGGCCAAGACAGAAGGAGACAGGCCACATGACCTGCCATCAGGCCACTTTCTGCCTGCAGGCCACCTGCTTGCAATCACTCCATACTGAGAAATTTACTAGAAAAAGATATTCGGCAAACTATGTAGTCTATCTGCCATCTTTACTAATCAGGAAACCGGGGCTGAGAAGTAGGAAACGATTTGCCTGAAGTCCCATCTGCAGCAGTTTCCCTTAAACCAGAGTGAGCTGGCTGGTGCTTCCTAAACTACTGCTGGGCATTTCTGTTAAAATGCAGATTCTGATCTACCTGGGTCTGCGGAGGGGCCTGAGGACGCACATCCTCACTCAGCTGTATCGAGGTATGACTGACGAAGAAAATTATATATATGTAAAGTGTATAACGTGATGATTTCACATAAATGTCTATACATACACACACTGTGAAATGATCACGATGAACACTTTCACCACCTCACAGTTACTTTGTGTAGGGAGGACATGTAAGATCTACTCTTTTAGCAAATTTCAAGTATACAATACAGGATTATTATTATATTATATTATTACTATCATTATTATTACTATTTTGAGAGAGTGCGGGGTGAGAGAGGGAAAAAGGGAGAAAGAGAATATTAGGCACCCTCCACGCCCAGCACAGAGACCAAAGCTGGTCTCAATCTCATGACCCTCCATCTCAGGACTCTGACATCATGACCTGAGGCAAAATCAAGAGTCAGATGCTTAACCAACTTTGGTGCTTCCAATACAGTATTATTAACTAGGCGCCCCATGGCATATGTTACATTCCCAGAACTTACTCATTTTACAATAAGAAGTTTGTATCCACTGATCAAACTCAGTCCATTCTTTCTTTTCCCTAACCCCTGTCAACCAGCATTTATTCTACTATTTCTGTGAGTTAGATTTTTTAAAAATTAGATTCCACCTAGACACAGCACTTAGCTATCTCTGTGGGCTTATTTCAGTTAGCATATCCTCCAGATTCATCCATGTTGCTGCAAATGGCAGAATTTTCTTCTTTTTATGGATTAATAACAATCCATCTCTTTCTTTCTCTTTCTTTCCTTTTTCTTTCTCCTTTCCTCCCTTCCTTCCTTCCTTTCTGCCTGCCTGCCTTCTTTCCTTCCTCTTTTTCTTTTTCTTTCTTCCTCTCTCCCTTCACACACACACACTCACACACACACACACACACACACACACACACACACACACACACGTTTTCTTTATCCATTCATCCAACAACCAACGCTTAAGTTGTTTCTGTACCTTGGCTATGATAACCTGCATTGAACATGGGGGTGCAGATATCTCTTCCTTCAACTATATACCCGGAAGTGGGATTGATAGGTCATATGGTAGTTCTATTTTTAATTTTTTGAGGAAGCTCAATACTGTTTTCCATAGTGGCTGCTCCAGTTTCCATTTCCACCAACACTGCATGAGGGTTGGCTTTTTGACACATCCTTACCAACGCTTGTCATCTCTTGTCTTTTTGATCCTTGCCATTCTAACCAGTTTGAGATGATAACTCACTGTGGTTTTGATTTGCATTTTCCTAATGATTTGTGATGTTGAACAGTTTTTTCCGTATCTGTTCACCATTTGTATGTCTTCTTTGAACCATCTATTCAAGTTCCTTGCCCCTTTTTAAATTGCATTATTTATGGGGTTTCATTTTTTGCTATTGAGTTGTATGAGTTCCTTATACATTTTAGATATTAACCGCTTATTGGATTTATGGTTTACAAATATTTTCTCCTACTTCGTAGGCTGCCTTTTCATTTTGCTGATGGTTTCCTTTGCTGTGCAGAAGCTTTTTAGTTAAAAGAAGAAGAAGAAGGAGGACGAGGAGGAGGAGGAGGAGGAGGAGGAGGAGGAGAAGGAGGAGGAGGAGGAGGAGGGGAAACTTTTTAGTTGGATGTAGTCCCATTTACTTCTGTTTTTGTTGCCTTTAATTTTTGTGACAAATCCAAAAAAGTCAGTGTCAAGATCAAAGTCAAGGATCTTTCCCCAAGTGTTTTCTTCTAGGATATTTATGCTTTTAAGTCTTACATTTAAGCCTTTAATCCATTTCATTAATTTTTGTGAGGGGTGAAAGATAGGGATTCAGTTTCATTCTCTTGGGTGTGATTATCCAGTTTTCCCAACACCATTTATTGAAGAGACTATCTTTTTTCCACTACATGTTTTAGGCTCCCTTGTCAAACATACACTGATATGTGGGTTTATTTCTGGGCTCTCTATTTTACTCCACTGTGCAATGTGTCTGGTTTTTATGCCAGTACCATATTGTTTTGATTAATATAGTATTATAATATAGTTTGAAATCAGGGAGTGTGATTCCTCCAGTATTGTTCTTCCTAAATACTGCTTTAGCTATTCAGAGTCTTTAATGGGATATATGACGTTACATAATGAAGGGCAAAAATCATTGATCATCACAATAGTTGCAGAAAAAGCATTCTACAACATTCAATGTACATTCATAACAAAAATCTTGACAAATTAAGTATAGGAGGAATGTGCCTCAACACAATAAAGGTCATATATGACAAGACCATAGACACCTTCATACTCACATGCCATCATATTCATCATACTCAAAGCTTAAAACTTGGCCTCTAAGATCAGGAACAAGACAAGGATGCCAATTCTTGCTACTTCCCTTCAACACGGTACTGGAAGTCCTACCCAGAACAATTAAGCAAGAAAAAGAAATAAAAGGCATCCAAATCACAAAGGAAGAACAAAAGTGCCTCTGTTTGCAGATGACAGGATCTTATATAGAGATAAGTAAAGTTGCAGGATCCAGAATCAAAACACAAAAATTCAGTTGTGTTTCCATATACTAATAATGAACTATCCAAAAGTGAAATTAAGAAAACAATCTCATTTACAATAGCATTTAAAAGAATAAACTAGGTAGGACTAATTTTACCCAATGAGGTAAAAGACCTGTACACTGAAAACTATGAAATATCAGTGAAATATAGTGAAAAGACACAAATAAATGGAAAGATAGCTCATGTTCATAAATTGCAAGAATATTCTTCAAATGTTCACACCTACAGACTCAATGCAATCTATATCAATATTCCAATAGGGGTTTTCACAAAAATAGAAAAAACACCCCTAAAATTTGTGTGGAACCACAAATGATTCAGCACTTCTAACAAGCAGCTGGGTGCTACTGATGTGGTTGGTCTAGGCACCCACACTCGGAGTAACAGTCATTACGCTTTTCTTTACAAAGAGGCAATTGAGTTGATTTGCTGATTACTATTTGCTTCCATCCAACTGAATGAGTAAAACTGTACCATTCAACAATGAACTTGGTATATTTTAAAGCTGAAATATTTAGAACACTGTGGAACGTGCACCAGAATATGATGAGATAACAAAGGAACAGAGTTTTAAAAATCCAGAATGGTCAAGAGGATAGGTAAATTGTTCACTGAATTCTGAAACCAGTTAAGAAAGGTCACATTATTCAAGTGATGCTGGAACAACTAGCTAACCACTTACACTATAGTAAAGTGAAATCTATATAAATTAAAGACTTAGATGGAAAGTTAAAACTATAAAATTGAAACTCCAGAATACTTGAAGGAAAATATGGACAATTGGTCATATAATCAATGAGAAAGAATTCTAAGAGTTTAAGGAGGAAGGTTTTTTTTTGTTTTTGTTTTTGTTTTTTTAAAGATTTTATTTATTTGACAGAGAGAAACACAGCCAGAGAGGGAACACAAGCAGGGGGAGTGAGAGAGGGAGAAGCGGGTTTTCTGCGAAGCAGGGAGCCGGATGTGGGACTCGATCCCGGGTCTCCGGGATCAAGACCTGAGCCAAAGGCGGTCGCTTAACCAACTGAGCCACCCAGGCACCCCTGTTTTTGTTTTTAACAATATTTAAATGCTACAATATTGAAAGAAACAGAAAGAGATGTTCTCCATTTTTTTTTTTTGGTAATTTTCATTTGTATGAGTTGTATTTGTTTCTGTTTTTCTGATGAATCTTTTTTAAAAAATCATGTTTTGCCCTTTCATTATGATTCATGTATCTTTGTCTCTTTCAGAGTTTTACATATAGTGTCTTTCTGATTTTTCTATTATCTTAAGTTCTTGGAGATTAAAGATCAAGTTCTTGGGGTGCCTGGGTGGCTCAGTCAGGTAAGCTGCTGACTCTTGATCTCAGATCTTGATTTCAGGGTCATGAGTTCAAGCCCTGCTTTGGGCTCCATGCTGGGTGTGGAGCCTACTTTATAAGTAAATAAATACATAAATAAATAAAATGAAAATAAAAATCAAGTTCTTTTTTCTTCTGTTAGGTCATTTTGTGACATAGTTTTAAAACGTTTTCCTCAGTTCATGTTCAACGGGGATCAATTTTTCCATGGAAGTCTATGTTCCCTGGATTGTGGAGATAGTCCTACCAAGGGTTTTATGCTTGCCTAAGCTGGGGCCCATGCTTTAAAATTATTTCTCAGCTTGGGATTCCTACAACTGGTGTGTTGCCTCTAGGAGTTACATAGTCTTGGGAGTTTGGGGTTTTTACAGGAGATCCTTTTTTTTTCACTTTGAGTCTCATGGAGATGATAATTCCCTGAGCTCCCTCTTTGGGCTGGTAGGTAGAGTTTTTATAACCCCTTTTTCATTATTTAAGCTGCCAGCTTTACCTACTGGTTTTGGTTTCAGCCTCCTACCACAAAGTATATTCTGCCAAATGTTTAAGTATTAAAATCCATCCCTCTGCCTATATGGCCCATATCTGAACCTCACATCTTTCAGGCAGCCACAAAATAGCTAATTTCTTTGGCTTTGAGTTCCTTCTTTATTTTTGGTGACAGGATTTTTTTTCTCTTTCCCTTCCTTCTCTTCATCTTTCCGTCTTCTCTTGGTAGCTCAGTTATTTACCAAAATTTTTATTTTATTTTCCTGTATGCCATTTCTCCGTTACCTTTAGGAAGTTTAATATTATTTTTGTAATAAATAATTGCCATGGAAAAATGGAGAAAATAGAATACTGTTTAAAAGCTACTTATAGGCTTAAAAGAAGTACTTGAAATGACTACAACACTACCAAAGTAACTAAATGGTTTTCTTTTCAGAGGACAGCAAAAATCTAAACTAAAATCCCATGTAAACTTGGGCTGCTAACTTAACCTCATTTTTCTTATTTGTACGTGCAGATTAAAATCTAGCTTTTTAGAGTTGTTGTAAGTATTGAGAAAAATACGTAAAATAATTTAGTACAGAGCCTCGTAATAGTAAGTGTTCAATAATTAGAAGATAATATTGTTATTAACAGAATGCCAACTACTATGTAAACCAAAGATAATGGAAATATTAAAGAGTATATTTTATATCCAAGAAAATAACATATCCTTTTGATATTTCCCAGGAAAATAAACCTACCTTTTGTATTAGGTATGACCTTAACTTTAAAAGTGTTAGATTTCCCCAGATCAATGTATTTCAGGACACTGAGGAACAGGGAATGATCCTGTTGAAACCAATAATTACATGGTTTTGCATATATAGACCACATTCGTCCATTGCTGTGCCCCAAGTTGTATAAGAACCAGGAGTCTTTTTGGAAGGTCATATTGTTGAGTATTCTTTCAGGCATGGTAGCAATAGCTAAAGCATTCTTAGCATCTAAAATGCTTATGATCAGGAAGCTGCTATAACCAGGAATCACCACAGTCTTCTCTACATCCAAGTCTTGAAATGAGGAATTAATACCTGGAGCTAAAAAAAAAAGAATTATTTATTAGAAGATAAAATAGCCAATGTTCTTCAAGCATGATTGATGGAAACATTATTTGAGTTTTTAAACTGTGGTCTTAATCAGGGAATACATTGGCCAGATTTGAGGCTAGAATTCAAATTATTTTGTAGAAGTGTATCACAAATATGTCAAGCACAAACTTATATTTAAACCTTTACTATGAAACTACTTCTATAAAGTCCTTAGCAGGAAAGAAAATAAAAGGACCCCCATGTAGGGCTAAGTAATTATAAGACAGCTCATTACGTTAGAACTGCCAGGAGGCTTACTAACTTAGAATCTTTATTGTGTTTCTACAAGAGAAGGATAACATAGCCAGTGTTTCCCCAGGACCTAAAAGTCTGCCTAGTATATAGAAGATGCTCAACAAATATTTGTTGAGTAGATGAATAACTGATTGTTTAGGAACAGCATGAAGATTTAAAAGAAATTAGACTTTAGGGCAGGACTGTGAGGAACATCCCCACATAAGACGATATGAGAGGAACCATAAGAAGGTTGTTTCAAGGAAGGGGTTGTCAACCATATTCAAATGTCTTTGACAGTTCAGGAAAGATACCAGCACACCAATGTTCTCCTCATTCTGAAAAAGTCAATAGAAGTAGTCAGAAGAGACCCTCATAGTTCCCTTTATTAGTACAGGTATGCTCTAATTTCTCCCACTTTATTTTTTATTAACATATAATGTATTATTTTTTTAGGGGTACAGTTCTGTGATTCACCAGTCTCATACAATTCACAGCACTCACCATAGAACAAACTCTCCCCATTGTCCATCATCCAGCTACCCCATCCCCCACCACAACTCCAGCAACCCTCAGTTTGTTTCCTGAAATTAAGGGTCTCTTATGGTTTGTCTCCCTCTCTGGTTTCATCTTCTTTCATTTTTTCCCTCCCTCCCCCTAGATCCTCTCTTGTTTCTCAAATTCCTCATATCAGTGAGATCATATGATAGTTGTCTTTCTATGACTGAATTATTTTGCTTAGCATAATACCCTCTAGTTCCATCCACATCATGGCAAATGGCAAGATTTTGGGGTTTTTTGATGGTTGCATAATATTTCATTGTGTGTGTGTGTGTGTGTGTGTGCGCGCGCGTATGTGTGTGTACCACATCTTCTTTATCCACTCATCTGTTGATGAACATCTGGGCTCTTTCCATAGTTTAGCTATTATGGATATTGCTGCTATAAACGTTGGTGTGCACATGCCCTTTCAGATCACTGCATTTGTATCTTTAGGGTAAATACCCTGGAGTGCTATTGTTGGGTCATAGGACACCTCTATTTTGAACTTTTTGAGGAACCTCCACACTGTTTTCCAGTGTGCTTTCCCACCAACAGTATTGGAGGGTTCCCCTTTCTCTGCATCCTTACCAACACCTGTCATTTCCTGACTTGTTAATTTTAACCACTCTGACTAGTGTGAAGTGGTATCTCATTAAAGTTCTGATTTGTATTTCCCTGATATCGAGTGATGCTAAGTACTTTTTCGTGTGTCTGTTGGCCATTTGGATATCTTGTTTGCAGAAATGTCTGTTCACGTCTTCTGCCCATTTCTTGATTGGATTATTTATTCTTTGGGTGTTGAGTTTGATAAGTTCTTTATAGATTTTGGATACAAGCCCTTTATCTGATATGTCATTTGTAAACGTCTTCTCTCGTTCTGCTGGTGGTTTTGTTAATTGTTTCCTTTGCCATGCAAAAACTTTATCTTGATGAAGTCCCAATAGTCCATTTTTGCCTTTGCTTTCCTCACTTTTGGCAATGTGTCTTGGAAGAAGTTACTGTGACTGAGGTTGAAGAAGTTGCTTCCTGTGTTCTCCTCAAGGATTTTGATCAATTCCTGTCTCACATTGAGGTCTTTCATCCATTTTGGGTCTATTTTTGTGTGTGGTGTAAGGAAATGATCCACTTTCAGTCTTCTGCATATGGCTGTCCAGTTTTACCAACACCATTTGTTGAAGAGACTGTCTTTTTTTCCATTGGACATTCTTTCCTGCTTTGTTGAAGATTGTTGACCGTAGAATTGAAGGCCTATTTCTGGGTTCTCTATTCTGTTGCATTGATCTATGTGTCTGTTTTTGTGCCAGCACCATACTTTCTTGATGATTACAGCTTTATAATAAAGTTTGATTCTGGAATTTTGATGCCACTAGCTTTGGTTTTCTTTTTCAGCATTCCTCTGGCTATTTGGGGGTCTTTACTGGTTCCATACAAATTTTAGGTATTTTGATAGGGATTGTGTTAAATGTGTAGATTGCTCTAGGTAGCATGGACAGTTCCATAATATTTCTTCTTCTGATCCATGAGAATGGAATGTTTTTCCATTTCTTTGTGTCTTCTTCCATTTCTTTCATGAGTATTCTATAGTTTTCTGAGTACAGATTCTTTGTCTCTTTGATTAGATTTATTCCTAGGTATCTTATGGTTTTGGGAGCAATTGTAAATGGGATTGACTCCTTTATTTCTCTTTCTTCTGTCTTGTTGGGGTATAGAAATGCAACTGATTTTTGTGCTTTGATTTTTATATCCTGACACTTTACTGAATTCTTGTATGAGTTCTAGAAGTTTTGGGGTGGAGTCTTTTGGGTTTTCCACATACAGAATCATATCATCTGCAAAGAGTGAGAGTTTGATTTCTTCTTTGCTGATTCAGATGCCTTTTATTTCTCTTTCTTTCTTGTCTGATTGCTGATGCTAGGACTTCTAGTACTATGTACAATAGCAGTGGTGATAGTGGACATCCCTGCCATGTTCCTGAACTTAGGGGTAAAGCTCTGTTTTTCCCCATTGAGAATGGTATTAGCTGTGGGTTCTTCATAGATGGCTTTAATGATATGGAGGTATGTTATGTACCCTCTATCCCTACGTTGTGAAGAGTTTTCATTAAGAAAGGATGCTGTACTTTGTCAAACGTTTTTTTCAGCATCTATTGAGAGTATCATATGGTTCTTGTTCTTTCTTTTATTAATGTATTATATCACATTGATTTGTGGATGTTGAACCAACCTTGCAGCCCAGGAATAAATCCTACTTGGTCATGGTGAATAATCCTTTTAATCTACTGTTGGATCCTATTGGCTAGTATTTTGGTGAGAATTTTTGCATCCGTGTTCATCAGGGATATTGGTCTGTAATTCTCCTTTTTAATAGGGTCTTTGGTTTTGGGATCAAGATAGTGCTGGCCTCATAGAATGAGTTTGAAAGTTTTCCTTCCATTTCTATTTTTTGGAACAGTTTCAGGAGAATAGGTATTGATCCTTCTTTAAATGGTTGGTAGAATTCCCCTGGGAAACCATCTGGCCCTGGGCTCTTGTTTGTTGGGAGATTTTTGATGACTGCTTCTATCTCCATACTGGTTATGCCTCTATTCAGGTTTTATGTTTCTTCCTGGTTCAGTTCTGGTAGTTTATATATCTCTAGGAATGCATTCATTCCTTCTAAATTGCCTAATTTGCTGGCATATAGTTGCTCATAATATGTTTTATAATTGTTTGTATTTCTTTGGTGTTGGCTGTGATCTCTCCTCTTTCATCCATGTTTTATTAATTTGGGTCCCTTCTCTTTTCTTTTTGATAAGTCTGGCCAGGGGTTTATCAATCTTATGAATTCTTTCAAAGAAACCTCCCCTAGCTTCGTTGATCTGTTCTACTGTTCTTTTGGTTTCTATTTCATTGATTTCTGCTCTGATCTTTACTATTTCTCTTTTCCTGCCGGGTTTAGGCTTCATTTTCTGTTCTTTCTCCAGCGTGTAGGGTTAGGTTGTATATTTGAGACCTTTCTTGTTTCTTGAGAAAGGCTTGTATTGTGACATACCTTCCTTTTAGGACTGTCTTTGCTGCATCCCAAAGATTTTGAAGAGTTATGTTTTCATTTTCATTTGTTTCCATGAATTTTTAAAAATTTTCTTTAATTTCCTTTTTGACCTGTTCATTCTTTAGTAGGACATTCTTTAGCTTCCATGTATTTGAGTTCTTTCCAACCTTCCTCTTGTGATTGAGTTCCATTTTCAAAGCATTGTGTTTCCAAAAATATGCAGGTAATGATCCCAGTCTTTTGGTACCAGTTGAGACCTAATCTGTGACCCAGGATGTGATCTGTTCTGGAGAATGTTCCATGTGCACTAGAGAAGAACGTGAATTCTGTTGCTTTAGGATGGAATGCTCTGAATATATCTGTGAAGTCCTTCTGGTCCAGTGTGTCATTTAAAGCCTTTATTTCCTTGTTAATCTTTTGCTTAGATGATCTGTCCATTTCAGTGTGTGTGTGTGTGTGTGGGTGTGTGTGTGTGTGTGTGGTGTGGTGTGTTAAAGTCCCCTATTATTGTATTATTGTTGATGTGTTTCTTTGATTTTGTTATTAATTGGCTTATATGATTGGCTGCTCCCATGTTAGGGGTATAGATATTTAAAATTGTTAGATATTCCCATTGGATAGATTCTTTAAGTATGATAAAGTCTCTTTCCTGGACATGGAACTCTGTCCCAGGACCCTGAGTTCATGACCTGAGCAGAAACCAAGAGTTGGATGCTTAACCAAATGAGCCATTCAGCTGCCCCATAATCTGTCCCACTTTATACAAACCAACAAAAATCCTTTCCCACATTCCCTCCAATTGCCACACAATCTCCTCCCCTGAAAACAAAATTCCCCTCAAGAAAGTTGCTTTCACTCACTGTCTTCAATTCCTCTCTGTTTAGAGGAATTCAGTTCCTACTCTTAAGAAATCAGACTTGGTGTCTACACTACCCCACCCAAAAAAGCTTTTGTCAAGATTACCAATGATTTGCCCACAGATCTGCTGGCTGCTTTTTCCTCCTCATCTGACATGACCTACTGGTTCCCTCCTTCTTGAAAGACCTTCCTCACACTTTCTCTTAATTCTTCTCTGAGCAGACCATCCATTCTCCTGACCTGACTCTTCCACCATCTTCCTTACCACTAATTGTTGCAATGCCAGGGATTGCAACTCAGACCTTTTCCTTTCCATACTTATACTCATATTCCAGGTTATGTCATCTGGTCTCAAAGCATCAACTGTCATACCTATACTGACTGCTCAAATTTCTCTTTCCAGTCCAGATGCCCTCCCTGAACTCCAGGTTTTTCTTCCTAAATATGAACCTCATTTCTCCACTTAGATGAATAACAGGTATCTTAAATGTAATATAATCTCTCACCTGATTACTGCAATCATGAAACTGATTTCTCTGCTTTCCTTCTTGACTTCTCTATCACCTCCCCAGCTCATTCTCCATACAGGAACCAAAGTGATCTTGTTAAAACCCAAGTCCCATCACGTTACTTTCTGCTTGAACACCTCAAATGGCTTCCCACTTACTCACAATTAAAGCCAAATATCTACAATAAATGGTACTAACTTTGGATTTATAGCTCTTGTATATAACCCTTCAAATAGAAATATCTTATGTAATTATTTTGATATGTAAGGCAAAATCTACACGGACTTCCTATTTTTTCTTTTTTTTTTTACTTCTTATTTTCTTTCGCTTCTCTTGAATACTGTTTAAGACAAAATAACAGTACAAGAATAAATGAAAGGCACAACTATTGATGAAATATGAATGAAGTTATAGCTAGGTTTTATCATATCAGAAATTAAACATTCCTCGAGGAACCTAAGTGTATGTAGATTTCAGTGGCTTGCCAATCGGACTAAATTTTGAAATCTACTGTTCATCTATAAAGGAGCATGAACAACCTTCCCAAAAGATAATTCTTCAGTTTTTTCCTAGCCATCAAATATGTACTGTGTTATTACACTTACTTTGTGATTGAAGAGTAAGTTGATAGGAGGTAGTTGCAACTTGATTAATGGAAAGGGAACTAGACAAACAAGTGCTCTCATTCACTTCTTCTATTCCAAAAGGGTCTATCACTTCCGCAATAACAGAGGACAAAAATCCTTCAGAAGTGTTATGTTGTAATACCTTTTTTATGTAAGCTGTTCCAGTTTTCCTACAACCAAACCAACAAACATCAAGCCATCTGGATAAAACAGAGATTTAAATGAACAAGTTTGCGAACACATGATTTACAAATATACCAGAAACAGCTAACAAATGAATACTCGGTTAACATTTGTGCAAGCTCACCAGCCATCAATGAAATGCCATCTGGATGCAATTTCTCACCCATAAAATTAACAAGTATTTTTAAATGAAAGGGTTCAAGAGCAGCAAGGATTGAGTGGACAGGTAGGCACTCATCCGCTACTAATGGATTATAAACTGGTACAAGCTTCCCAGAAAGCAAAGTGACAT
The DNA here is from genome assembly GCA_004023965.1 of Spilogale gracilis. Classification (NCBI taxonomy): domain Eukaryota; kingdom Metazoa; phylum Chordata; class Mammalia; order Carnivora; family Mephitidae; genus Spilogale; species Spilogale gracilis. The sequence continues at coordinate 68,930 of PITA01002935.1, forward strand.
TATGCATTAAGAGTGCTAGAATTATACTTTTTCCCCTCCGCATCCGTAAGTCTACTGACAGGATTCTATCCTAAGGCAATAACTTGCAACACAGAAAAAAGAAAAGAAAAGAAAAGAAAATGTTTCCACACAGAGATGTTCATCACGGCATTATGATAAAAATTAGAAATAAGAAATGACAATGCTAAGAAAAGTAAGGAAATGATGATACACGATCTACTTTGAACAAATGCAGCTGTTAAAATAGTATTTAGAAAGTATTTTTAATCACATAATGAAAGTGGTCATGTTATAATGTCTAAATGAAAGAAGGTGAAAAATATTAATGAGAAAATTAAAATTAAAATGCATATTTAAGAGACTGATTGGTAATTCAAATGTTAACAGTTGTGATTTTAATTCACTTCTTCATGTTTATCTGATGTTTTTTAAAAGACTTTTTACTTATCTATTTGACAGAGAGAACAAGCAGGCAGAGCAGCAGGCAGAGGGAGAGGAACAAGTAGACTCTGTGCTGAGCATGAAGCCCGATAAAGGGCTGATCCCAGAACCCTGAGGTCATGACCTGAGCCAAGTCAAGAGTCAGTTGCTTAACCCACTGAGCCACCTGGGTATACCTATGTCTATCTGACTTTTAAGAGATTTGTACAGTGAGTAAAGACAAGGAAAAAAATCCATGTTAAAAAAAAGGTTAACTTGGAAAAAAAAAAAGGTTAACTTGGGATAGCTACATGCAAAAAAAAAATAGTAATGAATCTAGACACAGACCTTACACCCTTCACAAAAATTAGCTCAAAATGGATCACAGACTTAAATATAAAACATAAAACTATAAAGCTCGTACAAGATTAACATAGGAGAAAACCTACGGCTTTTTAGGTACAACATCGAAGACATGATCTGTGAAAGAAAAAACTTGATAAGCCATACTTTATTGAAATTAAAAACTTCTGCTCTGTGAAAAACACTGCTGGTAGAATTAGAAGACAAGCCACATATCGGGAGGCGGGGACACAGATATTTGCAAAAGACACATTTGATAAAGGACTGTTATCCAAAATAAACAGTAGAGCAGGAAAAAAGCTTTTTTTCCTCTATCTCCCTAGATTCTGCACCTGGGGCCCTGGAAATTAAACTGACAAGAGACAGATTACAAGGGGAAAACAAATAGAGTTTACTAGCCTATGTGTCATGTTTCCACACGAGAGAAATGTCAGTGAGGAGGAACTCAAGGGGATGGTTAGAACCTGCGGTTTAGAAAGCATTTTAACAAAGAACAGTAAGTTAGTAGAGAAGTGACAGGACAAAGGAAAAGGGGTTTAGAGTGCCAAACTGTGGAAAAGTTAATGTACAAGGGAAACTATGAAAGAGAAGTCTTGCTTAGTAAGACATGTTATGTAGATGCTGCTCTCGGTTCTGAACTGGTAGATGCTCGGGGGATTAGGGGTCACCATCTTATCTTTCCTGGGAAGGGGAAGGAGGCGTGGAGATATTTTTCTTTCTCTTCTTTTCTTTTTTCTTTTTAAGATTCGTTTGTTTATTTTATTTTATTTTTTTTTAAAGATTTTATTTATTTGACAGAGAGAGATCACAAGTAGGCAGAGAGGCAGGCAGAGAGAGAGAGGAGGAAGCAGGCTCCCCACTGAGCAGAGAGCCCGATGCAGGCCTTGATCCCAGGACCCTGAGATCATGACCTAAGCCGAAGGCAGAGGCTTTAACCCACTGAGCCACCCAGGTGCCCTCGTTTGTTTATTTTAGAGAGAGAGAGAGAGCTTGAGCATGAGCAGGGGGAGGGGCAGAGAGAGACAATGGAAGAGAATCTCAAGTAGACTCCCCAATGAGTGCAGGACCCAAGGCATGGCTCCATCTGAGGACCCTGAGATTGTGACCTGAGCTGAAGCCAAGAGTTGGACGCTTAACTGACAGCCACCCAGGCCTGCCTCTTTTTCTTTCTTCTTTTATTTTTTTTAAGATTTTATTTATTTATTTATTTATTTATTTATTTATTTATTTATTTATTTAAGAGGACTTTGTGTGTGTCCGTGTGTGTGCTTAATTGCTTCACTGTTGTTTTTCCTTCAGCTTTTTTCTAAGGTGAGAATTCAGGCAGATGATAAATATCTATGTTCTTGGATAGAAGACCAGAGAAGAAGTAACAGTTCTCTCATTATCAGTTGTGTGATATCTGGAAACCCCAACCCTGAAAGCCACAGTGTCCTTACATGTCTTTTATGAAGGAGCTACTTGGGTTTCAAATCAGAGATTTTTTTCTTGTGTCTGCTTCTTCTCAATTGCCTTCAGTTGTAAATAATCCTTAGGCCAAAGTGGAATATTTTGGGGTGGCATATTCTGATCCCCTACAATACAGAACCCTCTTGAGAATCAGTAATAAGAAAACAAACAACCCAATTAAAAAATGACAAAAGATCTAGACAGGCACTTCACTAAAGAAGGTATGCAGGTGGCGGATAAGCACATGAACAGACGCTCCATGTCAGAGGTCATCGGGCAATGCAAATCCAAACAACCGTGAGACACCACTACACACCTATTAGAATGGCCAAAGTTGGGGCACCAAGCTGGCTCAGTCAGCAGAGCACTGACTCTTAATCTCAGGTTGTAACTTCCAGCTCCATATCGGGTGTGGAGTCTACTCAAAATTTAGAAAAGTAAAAATAGAATGGCAAAAATACAAAATGCTGACAACACCAAATGTCTGCAAGGATGTGGGGCAACAGGAACTCTCCTTCATCGCTGCTGGGAATGCCACATGGTACACCCACTCTGGGAGACAGTTTGGCAGTTTATTATAAAACTAAAAATGTTCTTACCATGTGACCCAGCAATCACACTTCTTGGTATTGAGCCAAATGAGTTGAAAACAAGCTCACACAAAAATCTAAATAAGGATGTTTATAAGAGCTTTTACTCATAATTGCCAAAAACTTGGGGGTAACCAAGCTGTCCTTCAGTAGGTGAATGGATAATAGCTGTGGTCCCTCCAGACAGTGGTATGCCAGTGTATGTCCATAGATAGTGACAAGTGTGCTGTCATAATGCTGGGCACTGACATTGGGGAAGGGGCTGTGTGGGTGTGGAGGGTGAATATATGAGAACGGTACTTTCTGCTCAGTTCTGTTGTGGACTTAAAACTTCTCCAAAAAAATAAAGTGTATTATTTTAAAAAAACAAAAACAAAAACAAACCTTAAGCTCTTTGCATCTGAAGTCAATGACCAATGGTCAGGCAGCCACCTTAACTACCGAAGCTGTCTCCCCCCTTCTCTACTGGAGTCTCTTATATTCAAGTATTTAGGACGGTTCTTGGCAGTCATCACACTCTACCATTCCAGGAGAGGTAAGAAATCCAATTTTAAAGGAGGAAGGAAGGATATGTGGAAGGACAGCCTTAAAATTAGAGGAGTCAGTGAGTTCCTGAGGCAGAGCGGAGCCTCTGGGGAAAACACTGCAAAAGGACAAGTATCATCAAACTCAACTACCTACACGTGCTAAGCTCCCATTCCAGGACTGATGCCATCCTGCACCCTGTCCCCTTCCCACCCCAGTGGCCTTTCCACCACACTATCTCACTATGCCCCATCCACACAGGCTTCCTTCTTGTTTATTAAACACAATGGATTTTTTCTTGCTCTATGCATTTACACTTGCAATTTCTTTCACCTGGAAAGCTTTTCCCTTAGTTCTTTGCTCTTTATTCTCAGCTCTTTGCTGATCCTTCTCAATCCCTTTAGTCCCCGTATTTACTTTCTTCTTAGCAGGTATGAGATCCAAAAATATTTTGTTTTCTGTTACCTATTTGTCACCTGCCTCTGGTCGTTAGAATGTCTTCTCCCTTTGGGCAAGGACCTTGTCTATTTTACTTACTACCATCCTCCCAGTACCAGCATAAGACTGGACACAGCCTAGGCACACAGTAAATATTAATTGAATTATTGAATAGCCTTACTAAAAATACATAAATGTTGATGCTTTCCTTTTAAGCAATTTACTAGGAATATTGACATTGTTAAGACTTTTTTAAGAGTTTACTGACCTTGTTATGAAATGAGAGAAGTGTCTTCTTAATATTTGATCCTTTGTGAAGTGACTGTAATTCCCCAGTTACCAAGCAGATACAGTTTTTTTTTTTGTTTGTTTGTTTGTTTGTTTTTTAACCTGGGTGGGTATTTAATCAATTCCTAATGTGGGAAGGAGTTTTTTGGGTTTTTTTTTTTGTTGTTGTTGTTTGTTTGTTTGTTTGTTTGTTTTTCACCTGGGTGGGTATTTAATCAATTCCTAATGTGGGAAGGAGTTTTTTTTGGGTTTTTTTTGTTGTTGTTTGTTTGTTTGTTTGTTTTTCACCTGGGTGGGTATTTAACCAACTCCTACTTTGCGAAGGAGTTTGATTCAGTACCCAATATCTCATTGTCAGTGGTACCCTATATCTATTGTTGAGATTATATAAGGCTTTGACACCCCCCCCATGATCTAGATTCCTTGCTAATGCTCTGAATCCCTTCTTTCCCATCGTCTAACCTTAGTTCCTGAGTCTTATTCCCCAAACTCTCTTTTGAATTCCAAGCCTGATCCCTCACCCATAGCCTGTGTACCTCAGGTACTTGTATTCCTAAGGACAACATGAGAACCTCAGATTCCAGCACTGTGATAGGATAACATGTAGCTGGATGCTACAAGAAGACAAGCATCGATGTGTTTTTTAGGGCAAAGAGCCAGGCAATGAAGCAAAGTAATAGAAATTGCTCTAGCTCCATCGTCCTGTTAGTCTGCTTTCCAAGTATCTCTCAAATCCCTCAATTCCTCTCCATTTCTACAATCAACACCTTAGACTAAATCATCAAAATGTATCCTAAACCTACTGAAAATGCCTTTAAAATAATCTAAATGAATCCACAATTGATTATCCACATCACAACTATAGAAGCTAGTTACGATAAAGGAGTTTATAAGTCTAACGAAGGCAGTAATACTGGTGTGCTGGTGGGCTGTGCATTTCTCCTCTCATCTCCGTGCCAGTCTACATGGAGAAGGAAGTACTTCTCCCATGATAAGCCAAGAGGAACTTCAAGGGGACCACTTTATAATTTGACATGTCTTCTGAGGCTTGAGGGGCAAAGGGATTAGAGTTAGACTCGTCCTAAGAAAATATAAAGAGTGGAGACAGACCAGACATCTAGGGTTGTATATGCAGGGATAAAAATATCTGTTAATTTTAGGGGCACCTGGTGGCTCAGTTGGTTAAGCATTTCTGAGTCTTGATTTCAACTCAGGTCATGATCTCAGGATCATGAGTCCGAGCCCCATGTCGTGCTCCATGATCAGCAAGGAGTTTGCTTGGGATTCTATCTCTTCTTCTCCCCCTGCCCGACCTCCTCCCTACAATTCTCTCTGTTGTTCGAAAATAAATACATAAATCTTAAAAATATGTTAATTAATTTTAGACTTTAACTTAACACACATGTGAAAATCTTGTAACAAAAATAAAACCTAAAAATACCACCAGAATATAAAAGTCCCAAGCCAGTGAAAGAAAAAAAAAATAGAATGAGAGAGAAAAAGAATCTCAAAATATGGCAAACAAGACTCTTAACTACAGAGAACAAACTGAGGGTTACCAGATTGGGGGGGTGTGTGTGAAATAGACGGTGGGAATCAGGAAGGGCACTTACCCTGAGGAGCAGTGAGTAAATGCATGGAATTGTTGAGTAATTATATTGTACACCTAATACAATACTGAATGTTAACTATACTGGAATTAAAAGTAAATAAAATAAGGCAAGCAAGAAGGGAGAGCAAAAAAGAAACATGAAAAAGTAGAATAGAAAACACAGAAGATGATAGAAATGAATTCAAATATATTAGTAAAAAAATAAGTGTTATTGGACTAAACTCTTTGATTAAAGGACGAAAACTGTTTAAAAATGTAAAATTGGATTAAACTCTCCAATTAAAAGACAAAAACTGGCTTAAAAAATGTAAAATCCATGTGTCTTTTGTGAGAGATACATAGGCAGGTGAAGTAAAACGAAAAATAAAAGAAATCATATACAGGCAAGTATAGGCTTGTAAGAAGCCTTGTAAGGTTATACAAATTGCAGACTCCTGTAAAAAAACAACAACAACAAAACCTAAAAACCCATGTTACTCAACAACAACTAAAAACAAACAATCCAATTAAAAAATGGGCAAAGGACTTGGACAGATATTCCTCCTGTGAAGATATACTAATGGTCAATAAGCAGATGAAAAGATGCCCACCATCACTAGTAATTAGGGAAATTGAAATCAAAACTGTAATAAAGTACCACCTCATATCCATCAGGATGGTTATTATCAAAAAAATTAAACAGAAAGTAACAAGCATTGGCCAGGATGTGGAGAAACTGAAATGCTTGTGTCTTGTTATTTGGAATGTAAAATGGTGCAGCTGCTGTGGAAAAAAGTATGAAGGTTCCTCAAAATATTTAACATTAGGGGCGCCTGAGTGGCTTAGTTGTTAAGCGTCTGCCTTCGGCTCAGGTCATGATCCCACGGTTCTGGGATGGAGCCCCACATTGGGCTCTCTGCTCAGTGGGGAGTCTGCTCTCCCTCTCTCAGTGGGGAGTCTCTCTCTGTCAAATAGATAAAATCATTAAAAAATATTAAACATTGGGGCGCCTGGGTGGCTCAGTTGATTAAGCAACTGCCTTCGGCTCAGGTCATGATCCCGGAGACCCAGGATCGAGTCCCACATCGGGCTCCCTGCTCGGCAGGAAGCCTGCTTCTCCCTCTCTCACTCCCCTTGCTTGTGTTCCCTCTCTGGCTGTGTTTCTCTCTGTCAAATACATAAAATCTTAAAAAAAAAAAATAAACATTAAATTACCATATGATCCAGCAGTTCCAATTCTGGGCATATACGTCACAGAATTGAAAGCAGGGTCTCAAAGAGATATTTGTACATCCCTGTTTGTAACAGCATTATTCACAAAAGTCAAAAGATGGAAGCAGCCCAAGCGTCCATTGATAGTTGAATAGATAAGTAAAATGGGGTACATTTTTTTAATGGATGTGGGCATATATGACAAAGAATGGAATATGATTCAGCCTTAAAAAGGAAGGAAATCCTCTCACAAGGGACCACCATGAATGGACCATGGACGAACCTTGAGGGTGTTCTGCTAAGTGAAATAAGCCAGCCACAAAAGAACAATATTGTATGATGCCACGTCTCTGCAGTCCCTAGTCTAGACCAATTCACAGAAACCGAAAGTAGAACGGTGGTTTCCAGGCACTGTGAGGTTGGGAATATGCAGCGTTCTTGTGTAATGGTTACTGTGTTTCACTATATGGAAGATGAAAAAGTTCTGGAGATGGATCATCATGATGGTTGCACAATAACGTGAATATGCTTAATGCTATGGAACTGTGCACTTAAAAACGGTTAAAATGGTAAATTTTACATTGTATATATTTAACTACAATGAAAGCATTGAATATAAAATAAAAGCATTATTTTTTAATTTTTAAAAAAATATTTATTTATTTAAGAGAGAGAATCAGAGAGAGCATAGTGGGGGGGGGTCAGAGGGAGGAGTAGACTCCCCACTGAGCAGGGAGACCGATGCAGGACTGGATCCCAGGACTCTGGGATCATGACCTGAGCCAGAGGCAGATGCTTAACCAACTGAGCCACCAGGTACCATATTTTCTTAAATTTTTATTTTAAAGAGGGAGAGAGAGTGTGTGCAGGGGGCAGGGGCAGAGGGAGAGGGTGTGCAGAGCTCAACTCAGGGTTCAATCTCAACCCTGAGATCATGACCTGAACCAAAATCAAGAGTCAGACACTGAAACAAGTGACCCACCCAGGCGCCCCAATATAAAAGCATTATTTTATAAGAGCAAAAGTGAACTTTTGGGACTTCATCAAAATAAAAAGCTGCACAGCAAAGGAAACAGTCAACAAAACAAAGAGGCAACCCATGGAATGAGAGAGGATATTTGCAAATGACACTACAGACAAAGGGCTGGTATCCAAGATCTATAAAGAACTACTCAAACTCAACATCCAAAAAGAAGATGAACGCATCAAAAAATGGGCAGGAGACACGAACACGCAATTTGCCATAGAAGACATACAAATGGCTAACAGACACATGAAAAAATGTTCAGCGTCACTAGCTATCATGGAAATTCAAGTCAAAACCACTCTAAGATACCACCTTACACCAGTCAGAATGGCCAAAATTAACAGGACAGGAAACAACAAGTGTTGGAGAGGCTGCGGAGAAAGGGGAACCCTCTTACACTGTTGGTGGGAATGTAAACTGGTGCACCCGCTTTGGAAAGCAGTGTGGAGATTCCTTAAAAAATTAAAGATAGAGCTACCCTATGACCCTGCAATTGCACTACTGGGCATTTACCCCAAAGATACAGATGTAGTGAAAAAAAGGGCCATATGTACCCCAATGTTCATTGCAACAATGGCCACAATCACCAAACTGTGGAAAGAGCCAAGGTGTCCTTCAACAGATGAATGGATAAAGAAGATGTGGTACATATATACAATGGAATATTACACCTCCATCAGAAAGGATGAATACCCAACTTTTATAGCAACATGGACTGGACTGGAAGAGATTATGCTGAGTGAAATAAGCCAAATAGAGAAAGTCAAGTATCACATGGTTTCACTTACTTGTGGTGCATAAGGAGTAATATAGAGGACAGTAGGAGAAGGAAAGGAAATGGGAAGTAGGGTAATTCGGGGAGGGAGACGAAACATGAGAGACTGTGGACTCAGAAACAAACTGAGGGTCTTGAAGCGGGGGTGGGAGGATGGGAGAGCCTGGTGGTGGGTACTGAGGGCATGTATTGCATGAAGCACTGGGTGTGGGGCATAAACAATGAATTTTGGAACACTGAAAGAAAAATAATAAGAAAAAGTGTTTATCTGAATCTTACCCTTTATGCTATCTACTTAACTCTTCAGTATTTATATGTATTTGCTCTTATAATACTCTTCTCTATATATTTCCTGTTTATATTTCTGTGTGTGTGTATGTGTGTGTATATAGATAGAGACATAGATATAGATTTTAAAGATTTTATTTATTTATTTGACAGAGAGAGATACAGCAAGAGAGGAAACACAAGCAAGCAGAGTGGGAGAGGGAGAAGCAGGTTTCCCGCTGAGCAGGGAGCCTGATGTGGGCCCAACCCCAGGACCCTGGGATCATGACCTGAGCTGAAGTCAGACACTTAACGACTGAGCCACCCAGGCATCCCATGTGTATATATTTTTGTAAAAGGATGAATCAGTTGTTTTCCATTCATCACCTCTACACCAACATGGGTCTTCAAGTCCTTGTGCAAAATGCCTAGTCATTACCCACCTGGCTAATGGCAGACCAAAATAATGAAGACAGATAGATATGGTCAGTCTATGCTGTGGGCATTCAGGATAATTTCCAATTGCAGTTGGCACTACACATGTCCTAAGTAAAACGGGGAAATGACTGAATTTGCCTCTTGATAACCTTCTGTCTCCTCTTCCTTCAACCTTCTCCATTAGGACTCTTGGCTCAGCAGCCCCCAGATCAGCACTTACACGTCCAAAGTCACCCACTCTAACTGTGGAAACACCTTCATAAAGCCCTCTTTTTGCCCACTTTCCAGAACAACCTTTCTCTTCAACAGTCTCCCAAACCTTGTCAAAATCCTCTCTCCAAAGTGACTGATGTCAGCACGACCTGAGAAGATTACTGAATGAATGGTTATCCTTATAGGAATGCCTAATGGACAAGCTCTGGTTTTACATTTCCTGTCTGGTTTTTCTTTGACTTTGAAGCAAATACAGAAGTCAGATTAAAAAAAAAAAACCAAACAGACAAACAAACACAAAGCATTATAGAGATAAACATAGTAACCAAATATCAACACAATGTTCGACTCATCAGGAAGACTTAAAAATTCTAAACTTATGGGGCTCCTGGGTGGCTCAGTTGGTTAAGTGTCTGACTCTTGATTTTGTAAGGACCAATTCAGAAGTCCCAGCCGCTATCTTGTTTACTCAGAAAAACAGCTCCAGGTGTTATGGGCAAAGGGCCCCTGGAAAACAAAGGTGAGCCAGGTTGGAGGAGACACCCAATCAGTTAACCCCCTTAACCTCCCATCCTGGGAGGTATGAGATGCAAATTAAGAATGGGCAACCATCCTTGCGCAGGGGCCATGCTAATCTTCTCTGTATCGTTCCAATTTTAGTATATGTGCTGCCGAAGCGAGCACAAGCGTTCCATATTTTTTTTTAAGAAAAAAAAAAAAAGAAGAATGGGCAGCCAGTTCCTGGTACTTAGGACCAGGTGGGAACACCCAATCAATTAATCCCCTTAACCTCCGGGACCCTGACCAATGGAGATCCCCTGGTAAACCACTCTGTGGGGATTAAATGTATTCATTATCACAGCAGAGTGAAAGAATTGACTCAGGCAAGCTATGTGAGTCGGGTCAGCATAGGGAGCATTTTCCTCTATGAAACGTAGCCTGTAAGAATAGGCGGGACTGCTCTCTCTCTCTCTTTTGGGAAGCGACCCTGGCCCAGGCCAGTATAATTCTCAATGCTTGATGCGGAATAAAGCTTTGCTTAACCTTCGCTTTTGTATCAGCCTTGTTCCTTTGACCACGGACCCTATTAGGTTTCAGCTCAGGTTGTGATCTCAGGGTCATGAGATCAAGCCTCATGTCCAGCTCTGCCCTGAGCATGGAGCCTGCTTAAGATTTTCTCTCTCGGAGTTCCTTGACGGGGCGCGGCGGAGGTAGGTGTCGCGGACGGGATTCCCGAGCTGACGTGGCTTAAATTTGGAAGGGGGAAGCTGGTGCCTCCGGCCCGCAGCCTCTTCCAGAAACTCACTTGTTGATTCAAGATGGCGGAAGGCCAGGTGACCGCATTTCGGGGAGTTCCCTGAAGAGAGCTGAATTCCAGCAAAAAAACCACTACAAGACCACCGTGAACACCCATGAAACCAGCCTGAAATGTGATATTTCCCACTTCTGGACCGCCACGAGAGACAAAGATTTTCTCTCTCCTTCTTTCTCTGCTCCTCCCCACTAAAACTCTTTTTTAAAAAAAGAGATTTATTTATTTATTTATTTTTGAGAGAGAGAGAGAGAGAGAGAGAGAGAGAGAGAGAGAGAATCAGAGAGAGCATGAAAGGGAAGGTCAGAGGGAGAAGCAGACTCCCTGCTGAGCAGGGAGCCTAATGTGGGGCTTGATCCTGGGCCTCCAGTATCATGACCTGAGCTGAAGGCCGTCACTTAACCAACTGAGCCACCCAGGTACCCCCCCACCAAAATTCTAAACATACATGTATCTAACAATAGCCTCAAAATGTATAAGCCAAAACTGATAAAGCCATAGAAAGAAATTACTAAATCCATTAACACATAAGGAAACTCTAATTCAACTCTCTCAATAATTAATAAATTGAGCAGAAAAAATAATCAGTAAGGAACCAGAAAGTTGGAACATTACAATTAACAAAACTAATCTGTCAAATATTTACATTGCACTGAACAATAGACTATAGTCTCTATAAACACATGTGGAATATTTTACAAAAGTTGAGCATAATAAATAGCCTAGTCTTTCACCATAAAGAAAGTTTCAACCTATTTAAAAAAAAAATCACACTTTTGAGAAACAGGAAATTCTGATCTTAAACAAAGTGTTCCAGAAAATAGAATTAAAAATTTTATTTATAATTCTGGTATGATCTTATTTTAAAAAATCAAGTGAGGACATAGGAGAAAGAAATTACAGGCAAAAATCATTCATGAACATAGATGTAAAAATCCTAAAATATTAGCAAACTGAATCCAGAAGTGTATGAACATAGACAATACACAGTGACCAAGATAGGTGTATCCCAAGACATCCAGGCTGGTAAATCCAGGAACCAGATGTGTGAAATCCATAATATAATTTACATCATTAAATTCAGGGTTAAAAGGGAAAATTCTCTATATAAGCCCAGTAGAAGCAGAACCATTTAACACCAAAAATAAAACACCTCTTAAATAGAAAAAAAAAATTTTTTTCCTATAAGCAAAAAGGGTTAAAAGAAAAAAGATAAAAGGCATAATACATAATGGTGAAATGCATTAAATATTCTTTTAAAAGTCAGGAACAACAGGGGCGACTGGGTGACTAAGTTGAATGTCTGCCTTCAGCTCAGGTCATGATCCCAGGGTCCTGGGGTTGAGCCCCACGTTAGGCTCCCTGCTCAGCGAGGAGTCTGCATCTCCCTCTCCCTCTGCCCCTCTCCCTGCTTGTTCTCTCTCTCTCTCTCTCTCTCAAAAAAAAATCAGGAACCACAGGAAAGCCTGCTGCTATAGTTTGAATGTTTGTGGATCCTCTCCCTATTCAGTTGTAGAAAACTTAATACCCAAAGTTATGATATTAGGAAAGGAGGCTTTTGGGAGGTGATTTAGGTAATGAGGGTGGAGCCCTCACAAATGGAATTAGTGCCCTTACAAAAGAGCCTCCAGAGAGTTCCAGAGCCCTCTACCACAGTGAGGATATAGTAAAAAGTAAGTCAGCAGTCTGCAACCTGGACCCAGAACTGACCCTGCTGGCCCCTGAGCAGGGACGTGTGGTCTGGAGAACCAGAAGACATACACTTCCGTTGTTTGCAAGCCCCTCCCCGTCTGGGCCATTCTGTGATGGGAGCCCTAACGGAAGAAGCCACCCACCATCTCCCCTTCTAGTTAACAAGACCCTCGACACTGTAATAGGGAAAAGGCATGCCATGCTAAGAAATGTTAAAGAAGAAGCAAAACAAACTATTTGCAGGTGATACGGTGGTTGTCTTAGAAAAAAAATTACCACTACTCAGAAAATCCAAAATAACATAGGGAACAAGTGCTGGAATAATTAAAGAAAGTCAGCAAATTTGAACCATTTATGGTTGCTCGACAGAAGTCAGTTGCCAGACTTCAGAGGCAGAAAGGTGAAGCCAACAAGAAAAAGAAACACAGTGCTGGCCCTTACACAAACATGCAATAGATAAAATTTCAAAAAAAAAAAAAAGTAAAACCTGAGTATATGCTTGTCTGGAGAGAGTTTGGAAAAGCTGGGGCACTTTTCAAAGGGGAGTATACCCTCACAAGTTCTTTCCATGAGCTTTCCTGGAGGTTTGAGAAGCGGAAGGAACCTTCAGAACTGAACAGTACCTTTTGGTGCATAGGTACATGTTAAAGCCATAAAGAAGGAAAAACTTCTCAACGTTCACACAAAATGCGAGATGATGCCAATCTCTGGGGGGACTGGCATTGTGGGGGTCAGGGGGGAAGCAGGAAAAGAAAGGAAAGGTTCTCAGGAGAACTGCCCCAACGGTAAAGGGACCAAAGAAGGTGGAAGAGTTCCAGAGGTCTCAGGGTGACAGCGGCAACTGTTGCCAGGTGAACCCTTGCCCCTTCCAAAGGACTCCAGGGGTCTCTGCCCCCTTGACCCCATCTGTCTTCTCTCCCCCAAACTCTGGAAGGGCTAGAACCAAAAGCCTCGAGGGAAGAAGATAGAACACTGTAAGCATGAGCAACACCCCACCCTCCAGGCTCCCCACTCTGGGTGAGGCGCAAATATGGGCTGGAAACAAATTTAAATTGGGTAAGAATTTGACCTGTTTTGAAACACTGGACAAGAAGAGGGTCATGTGATTATTAGACTGACTTAGACATTTTTTTTAATAGATTTTATTTATTTGACAGAGAGAAACATAGCCAGAGAGGGAACACAAGCAGGGGAGTGAGAGAGGGAGAAGCAGGCTTCCCGCCGAGCAGGGAGCCCGATGTGGGGTTCGATCCTGGGTCTCCAGGATCATGACCTGAGCCGAAGGCAGTTGCTTAACCAACTGAGCCACCCAGGCGCCCCTGACTTAGACATTTTTAAGCCAAGGAAATGTTCACGTGCCCTCAAAGAGAAAAGCTATGGGATTTGCCTGACACTTTACCCAGAGATAAAAAGGTTAAGTCCATCGAGGAGTTGGAAAGACAGTAGGAGGAAAATTCAAGGTGGTCTCTCCAGCTTATTTCACATCTATCAATTCAGTTATTCACCTAAGTAGGACTCTTGGGTGCCTCCCCTGCCCCCTGCTTGGAATTAATAGGGTCTGTGGTCAAAGGAACAAGGCTGACACAAAAGTGAAGGTCAAGCAAGCTTTATTTCACATTAAGCATCGAGAATTATACTGGCCCGGGCCAGGGTCGCCTCTAAAGAGAGAGAGAGAATGACCATGCCTATTCTTATAAGCTAGCTTTTCTAGGGCAAGCCACAAGCCAATTGCGATCAATACAGCTGCCTAGATTTAATTCTTTCACTCGGCTGTGATGATGAATACATTTAAACTCTTAAGTTCATAATCCCCCTTACAATTTAAACACAGCGCGGTTTACCAGGGGATCTCCATTGGTCAGGGTCCGGGAGATTAAGGGGATTAACTGATTGGGCATTTCCCACCTGGTCCTAAGTATCAGGAACTGCTTGCCCATTCTTAATTTGCATCTCCATTGCTCCTGGAATCTGGAGGCTAAGGGGGTTAACTGGGCATCTCCCCCAATCTGGATCGCCTTTGTTTTCCATGAGCTGTTTTTCTGAGTAAACAAGATGGCGGCCTGGACATCTAAACAGGCCCTTATAGGAATGACACCCAATGCTTGCTCCCAGCCTCGGGTGGAGCTCAGAAAGCCCTCCCTGACCTGGCTCCACAGTCTTCAATAACTTCTTCCTTTTTTCATGACACTGAAGTTACTCTGGTTTTCCTTACTGCAGTTTGCCTTGTGAAAAGTTTCATAAGCACACACTACTTTCAGATGGTGAGGAAACTAGTATTTAGATCCTTAAGAGAATAATCATACCCTTTTAAAAATAACCAGATGTAAAAAAATTAATATTAATATTGAGATTACATTAATCATGTTAATCTTTTAAAAAGTGATTCTATATTTTTTTAAAGATTTTATTTATTTGACACAGAGAGAGCACAAACAGGCAGAGCAGCAGGCAGAAGGAGAAGCAGGCTCCTGCCCGACACAGGGCTCGATCCCGGGACCCTGGGATCACGACTTGAGCTGAAGGCAGACACTTAACTGACTGCACCACCCAAGCACCCCAATTCTATGTGTTTTCTACAAGGACATACCTACAAAGACTGAGTGGCTTGGAAGGTCACCCATACAAAAACCATTGAAAATGAAATATAGTTTTAGAGATCACAGGTACTTCTCTTCAACACAGGAAGTTCTATGATCCTAGTTAAAAACAAAAGAAACAAACAAAACCTATGTCCACCACTTTTTCTATCATATGTGATTTCAGTCTTCACCTCCACTTTTGCCTGAGCTGCTCCATGAAATGTGGCATTGTTGGCTATGGGACAGGGTGCATACTGATGGCCCTGTACAAATATAATGAACAGATTTCAACTTGGTCAACAGGACCCTCTCACCATAGGGTGAGTTTAGGGGCACCTGGGTGGCTCAGTCAGTTAAGAGTCCAACTCTTGATTTTGGCTCAGGTTCATGATCTCAGGGTTGTGAGACTGAGCTGCCTATCTGACTTTACACTCAGCTGGGAGTTTGCTAAAGATTCTCCCTCTGCTCTTCTCCCCACTTAAAAAAAAAAAAAGGAATAGGGTGAGCTTCTGGTCATCTGAAATTGTTCCTTTTCTGGTTGTTAGCTATTGTTCTTCAAAGAGAACTTTGAGATCTTAAAGTCAGTGGGTTGGTGGCTCTTGCTGATACCTCAGAAGTAAGCATTGCTAAGAATATCCCATACCAAATACTCATATTTCATGCGAGATGGCCTTCACTTTGTTAGATGTGTCTGTCTTTAGGGCATGTGAGAATGGCCATGTGTGTGGACAAACAGTATCCAGTAAAGCCCAGAATGTATTTGTTACTCAAGATGACAGAGCACATTTCCCAACAGTGCCGACATAATCAGCCTGGTGTTTCTAAGCCTGGAGCATCAATCAAGGTACCCTGGAGTCTATAAATGCATTTGGCCTTCTGAGATATCAAAGAAAGATGTACTCTATTTCACCAAGAAAACTCAAAGAAGTCACCTTGAAATTTAGGAACCAGTGGGCAAACTAAATAAATGGGAGGCAAATCAGTAAGTACCTGGAGTGTATCACTTTTCCCAAGTGCATGTTGCTGAATTTCTTGGTGTATATAGTTCCCTCAGATTCATTTGCAGGCACATATGCATAAAATATAATTTCTTTTAAGGTGAGGTACTGTGGTGCAAGGGCAGTTTCGAAGCCCATATCAGGAGCCTGGAAAAAGAAAAGAACAAAAAACATTGCATTTATAGTATTTTATACTTTTATTAGGGCAAAATGCACATATCAGATTGGTTACCAGTGTATCTCACAATAGTATGTTTTCCTTATCAGTAGGAGTAATATTTCAGCATGTTCTGTTGTATATCCGTGCATGTGCAAAGGATAATGCAGTTTTCCATTAAGGAGGTAAAGAAATTCTGGGGAATAAGGTCTAGTTTAGGGTCCCTGCGCTCTTGGTAGAAGGCTGCAGTACAAGAGGGCATGGAGGTGTGTCTTCCATTGTGTAGGGGGGTTCTGGAGGTGCATATGTTAGAGCCCAGTTCTTACTGGAGTATCTGTAAGGAAGGCACTATGGTGTATGTCTCCTCACTTGGACACGGCTGCCGATTCTCCTTGCCTTGGGATGGTCCCCAAAGTTCCCAAAGCTGGATAGAATCAGGATCAGAGAAGGGTGTGTTAAAAAGACCATCCTAGAGGGCATGTTGGGGTTGACCTGGTGGCCATGACATGAGGAGTAGGGGGCAGATAGTGCAGACTGGCTGGGGGACAGCCATTTGATGGTGCCTCCAAGACCCATTTTGTTACGCGTTGTCTGCTGGGCTCTTGAGAAGAGGAGAGAGTGGGAACAGAGAGGAAGAGGACTGGCATGAGACTGAATCGATGGATGTCCTAAGGCTCTCCGAAGAAAGCCTCTTGAAAAGGCTGAAAGTGAATTCCCAGTGCCATTCTAGCCTGGGAGGGACATGAACATCCCACAAAAAGTGTGTACAAGGCCAGTGAAAGGCTACACATGGACAAAGCCACAGACCCTGAGACCCGCTGCCCCCGTAGATGCCTGATCCAATAACTACCCAGTGGTATGTGTAATTTGGGCTAAATTATTTAGTCTTGCTGTGCCTCCTTTTCCTCATCAGTAAAATGAAGATAAATAGTTGTTATAAGGATTGAAGCATGCCCAAGAGCACCTGGCACATAGAGCCAAATAAAAGCTAGTGATTATTTTTATCCAGAGAGGATGTATGCATAGTTTGCTTTGGGGGTTGGGAAACAAACTCATCTTGAGGCTAAAAACCCTAACTGGCTTTTGATTTTAATAACTTAAACGTTCACCTAAGTGAACTAACACATCTTCTAAATTTGTTTAGTTAACGACAAATGGTGGTATCTGCTTTTTTGGTGAGTGGTACCCTGCTGCTCACGTCCTTTGATTTGCCTCTCTGCAGAGCCCACGTAACAGCAAATATGTGGCAAGTCACGTGGCAACTCTGCCCGGTCACTGGGGGGAGGGAGGGGGGAGTCACGTGGCAGCTCTGTTCGGTCACAGGGAAGTTCTGGCGTCACTGTCCACACATCTCAGACAAGGAGAGTGAAAACAGCATCTTTTCAAGTCCAGTTTTGGCCTGGTAGTTTGGGATGATACATACTAGAGTCAGCCTTTATTTTGTTTCCTTTAGGACAAAGGGAAGGTTTTATTAAGGCCCAGTTTAAAAAAAGAAATCGGATTCTTTGCTGATATACTAAGGAAAGCCCATTTTCGCAACTCTGAGTCCCGTGATGAGTTCTTAGGCTGATGTACCTTCATGAGTGGCATATTACACATTAAAATTATTAGAAAAACCTGTGTGTAGTATTGCCTATGAAGAAGATAATATCTCCTTTCTATATCAGCTTTAGAAAAGGAAAAAAAAATGAAGGGGCAGGGTGAATACAAAAGAGGAAAGGTGAACCAGTGGGAAAAAGATAACTCATGTTTCTTGGTCAACCTTGGGAGACAGAAAAATCAAACCTACCATGAACCTGGGTTGGAAGTAATAGGGCTAAGTAATAACTTAGAATATCTGGTGATGTTGCCCTGGAGATATTTGTAGGGAGATATTCCTGGTGGAGTTAAATCTATAGAACCCCGTGGGACCAGGAAGAAGGTTTTAGAGATGTTCTCTGGTATATGGAGGTTTCTCCTATAGTCAAACAGAGCAAAATGCATTCAAAAGAATTTGTCCCAAGCAAAACACCTTCTGTTTTTCCATAATTCTGTGTGTAGAGTGTGACATCCATTTTTAAGGCAAACAGTCTCAATGCGTTCTATCACTAACCTGTCCAAAAATTCTTTTAGGATTCTTAGAGGTTCTGAGTGACAAATCAGCTTCAAAATGGCCTGGAGTCAGTTTATGTATAAAGCCCATGTGGTCGTAGTATAATGTGAAAATCTTGTCAGAAATAGATCCAATTTTACTATACCTTCCTAATCCTATTAGGAAAAAAACAAATTTTTTGATATTGATATAGTACAACGAGAGAACTTTCAATATTGTATCTTGGGGGGAAGAAAACCCTTCACTTAAAGTAAAGGGCTTCCAGACTCCAGAATTAGTAAAACACATGTTAGTCTTTGTTAAGTCCCTGGGAAGTCCTTTCCAGGCTCCATCTCATTACACAGCCGGTTTGCTGAAGGAGGTAAAGGGCCAAGGGGGACATAGGTAGGGGTCTTCAGAAGAGGAGAGCACCCCCTGGTGGCGGTTCCTCTTCCAGATCCCGGAAACCGGACCCCCGCATTGCTAGGAAGCAGTAATAACCCTCAGAGAGGCAAGGAGAATTATCCGCAGACCCAGCTATCCTAGGATGAATATGTTGAACCAGATTTGGTGTCCTGTGTTTCTCTCATGCCTTAGGGCAACATGTTAAGCAGGACTGGCAATAATCTGGTAGTATATACAACCAGCATGCTCCCAAGCAGACACTGGTCCAGAGGGAGAGCGGCCTCCCCTGACAGGAGCCTGAGAGAAAGCTCAGGTCTTGAGATGCAAAGGCTGATTTCTGCACTCCCACCCCACTTTGGCCAGACGCTCCTAGGCCATTCTTCTGTCCCTGCCCCGTGAACGTTGGAGCACCCCAGGACTCAGGTTTTGGATCTCTTCTCTCACCATCTCTGGAGATCTCACCCAGTTTTAGGATTTCAAGCACATTTTGAAATGGGTTTATGTGACTGATTCTCAAATTTAAACCTCCTGTCTCATTCTCTTCCCTGAAGTCCAGATTTGCATATCTAGCCTCCCACTGAGAGCTGCAAATCCATGCCTATCAGGCATCTCAGAGCAAACTCATCCCAGACTGAGTTCCCTATCCCCAGGCAAACTCCTCCACTCTGGTCCTCCTCATCTCCATCACAACTGCCATTTTTCTGGTTGCTTAGTCCAAAACCTTGGTGTCATTCTTAACTCCTTTCTCTCATGCCCTTCTGATCCATCAGCAAATCTTACTGACTCCCACCTCAAGATAGAGAACCCAACCTAATCACTTTCTAATCACTTCCACCTGTCACCCTGCACTAGCCGGTATGATATGGGAAGAGGTCTATTATGACTGATTAGCTCATGCAAGTATGGAGGCTGGGAATCCTGGGATCTGCTGTCTGTAAGTCAGAGAACCAGAGGACTAACTGGCAGGACTTTCAGAGAACAAAGACGTGAGAACCAGAAAGATGACTGGTTTAAGTCCCAGTCCAAGAACGGGAGAAGACTGATGTCCTAGCTCATAAGCATGCAGGAAGCAAAAGGGGTGAATTCCACTTCTCTCCACCCCTTTCGTTCTACTCAGGGCCTCAAAGGATTTGATAATGCCCACCCATGCTAGGAGGGCAGTCTGCTTTACTGAACCCACTGATTCAAATGCTAATCTCCTCTGGACACAGACACATTCAGAAATAATGCTTCCTCTGAGAACCCCTTGGCCTAGATGACTCATAAAATGAACCAAAACAATTGGTGTGGTTCAATATACTGTAGATCATCTATAAACACACAATACACTTTAACATCTTGATTTGAGATCACTTTTATAATTGCTGTGTCTTACAATCATTGTCCACCAGGTGGCACCCACACAACAGTGGTCAATTTGCTACATGTGCATGTCACTTGGAGTTTTCGTGAAACACTAGTATAATAAATGTTGAATGTTACTAATGTTTAAAATGCCTCCAAAAATATTACATTATAATTTGAAACAAAGTTACTGTGGGTGCAGTAAGAGAAAAACAAAGCAGGGCATGTATTTATCAATCAAGCAAACGACACTGGAAGAATTACTGCAATCTCACATTTCCTTGTACAACCACAACCAAGTGTTTTCTAGGATCCAAGAAAGGAAGAAACTCACAAATAGATGAAATTGCACTATCTTTTGCTAGTGAAATACACTCAAAATGATCACCTTATCACACACCAAGCAATGCAATTGTAGGCAAGGGAAATAACGTACGAGGAATCCATGTATCACCCAGGATCACTGTTAAAACACTGTGTTAAAATGTAATTGGAAGTTTTTCTTTGTGCTAATGGAACAAAGTCATCTTACGATCTCAGATCTGCTTAAATATGGGTTTTACCACCTTCTTCTGTTGGCTTTGCACATGATGGTTGAGTTGGCTCCAAATTCTTAGGTCATATTACTTTTCTCTGAAGGTTCTGAGACTATGTGCTATCCATTGTTGCAGCAGCAAAATCTGAGACTCGCTTGGTTTTTTGTGTCTTTAAAATTGATTTGCATGTTCTATTTCAAATAATTCTGATGCATTTTTGTTTTTAGTTTAAAAA
Source organism: Spilogale gracilis (assembly GCA_004023965.1). NCBI lineage: Eukaryota > Metazoa > Chordata > Mammalia > Carnivora > Mephitidae > Spilogale > Spilogale gracilis. Next base: position 89,855 of record PITA01002935.1, read on the forward strand.
ATAACATCTTATTGTCAATTTTAGTTTCCTTTTTAAATTTTTTTCAGTATTTATTCATTCACCCATCCAGCCATTCTCAGAGGGAATGTGCTAGAAACTGTAGATAAACAACCACCACCTCTGCATCACTGGAAATTCCTCCAACTTGCACCTATATTTATCATTTTAGCACCTATATTTATCATTTTAGATTCTTTCCACTTTTATTCATTCTACATGTGGACATGTTTCTTAGTTATACCTGTGATATGTAACAGTTTATCACTTGTATGGACAATTTAGTTCTATTTTCTTCGGTGTTATTTTCACTGTTTCCAAAATAATCCTGCTTAGTCTAGTCTGATTTTTGTTTCATAATATGTGCTATTTATTCTCTATTTACCTGTTCCTCCAGATCCATCCCCAGACTTTCCTTTCTCAGCCTGGTACACTAGAAGTCTGACCCCCATGAACTGCATCATTTGTGTTGTATTTCCAGATGCCTTCTGATTGGATTTGGCCAAGGAAAGGCACTAGGAGGAGGTAAGAACAAGGGAAGGAGAGAAAAGTCTAGGTAGTTCCTCCTGCTTTTCTCCCTACTTTAGTGATGTGGTCCTGACACTAGCTTTGAGCCTCCTACACTAGACTTCTTTCAGGGGGGGCCTCTGCTCCAGTCTAGCTTTGTTTGGGCTTAGGTGATGCTATTACCCATCTACTACCTCCTTTCTATCTATCTATCACCTATTCATTTGCATTATCCTTTAAGTCAAAAGGACTGTAATGATTTTCTCCCACTGCTAATCTCGGGTTATTTTAAGATCACTGCTCATTCCTTTAACTTGGTCTACTGCTCTGCAAATAATCTCCTTATAAAGGCTCTCCAGGTGAAATACATGAGTGGAATTATAGAATTAAGTGACACAGATTTATACTCAAAGTATCTCTGAAAGATAGAATATCAAGGCTGAATTCTGGAACTGAATTGCTCACAGACTGAAGGAATTGGAGGTCACAGATGACCTCCATGCCTGGTAGCTACTGGGACACTGGTCATCCACAGCAAGCAAGGACATCACAATTACTCAAATTATTACTGGCATAGCATGGGATGCTATGTTTGTGGAGGACGACACTTTAGATGATCTAATGGGGTGGCTGTATATGATGACGATGACAGTTATGATTTTTATGAAGACTGTAGGATGGTATGACTTTTATAGATATAGTAAAGAACTTATTAAAAAAAAATACCCCAACACCTAATCATGACCTTGAACACTCAACTCAAGGTCACAGTAGAATATTTGACAGTTATAAGGAGAGAAAGGAACCCCCACTTCATACCACACATAAAAATAGAAATTTCACACAGACCTATATCACAAATCTAAAAGCAAGCTTCTAGAAGACAATAGGAAAATACCTTCATAACCTTGGGATAGCCAGGACTTCTCAAATAGGATCTAAAAGAAGCACTTAGCATACAAGCAAAGATTGACAGAATGAACTTTTAAAAATTAATGATTTTGCCCCTCACAGGACACCCAAAAGAGAAGAGAAATGACAGGCCATTGGTTGGGAAAAGATGTTTGCAAGTTATATTTCTAAAAGAGGACTCATGTCCATAATACATTAGAAACTCATAGAAATCAATAAAAAAGTCATTCCATTAAAAACTTGATTAGAAAGACACTTGAGATAATTTACCAAAAAAAGATAAAAATCAACAAATGAACATATGAAAATATGCTCGACATCATGACTCATGCAAACTAAATCTTCAGGGGGCACAAACACACGCTCACCACAACCGCTTACTATTTAAAAGACTAACAATTCGGGGGAGGAGCAAGATGGTGGAGGACTAGGAGCCCTAGATATCATCAGGTCCCAGGAGTTCAGCTGGGTGGTTATCAAACCAGTCAGAACACCTACAAAGTCCATAGGAGATTGAAGAGAAGAAGAGCGCCAATTCTAGGAACAGACCACTTTCTGGAAGGCAGGATGCGTGTAGAAGTGAATCCGAGGCAACATTTGGGAAGACAGACCATGGGGGAAGGGGCCAGCTTCCGGCCAACACAGAATTGGAACCTTTACAAGTCTGCTCCACTGAGGGTTGTCACCCCAGAGCCTAAGCAGGGGGGTGGAGACTTCACGGGGACAGTGTAGTCTCAGGACCCGTGAGGTTGCAGCAGGACCCGGGGTGCCTGAGCTTCGCAGAGCTCCCAGGTATCAGAGTGGGGAAGCTGGCTACAGGGACAGAGTCGAGGAGGGGGCTCTCAGTTTGGGCTTACCTTAAACTGTGATCCCAGGCACAGTCAGGCCACTGCTCTCTAGCAGGAACCCCACAAGTGGCAGGTCCAGGAGACTCACCTCCCTGCTCCAGAAGGGGCAGCACAGGAGTGCGCTATGGGAATCAGCTGGGTTTGGAGACTCCAAATGGGGCCGTATGCCAGAGAAAGAAATGCTCGGTCATAGGCCAGGTGACACGGAGCACAGCCGGAGACCAGAGAGACGGGAGGGATTGACAGCTTCTCTCTGAGCGTACTGAGGAATGGCACCCAAGCTCTCCGCTCCTTGGCTGGGCTGGAGACTGGGAGGCCGGAATCTTCATTCTGGCTTCCAAAGCTGTATGGAAAGCGCTCAGGGAACAAAAGCTCCAGAGAGCGAACCTGAGCAGATCGCTCAACCTGGCGCCTGGCAAGGGCGGGGCGATCCATCTCTGACAAAGACATTAGAGAATCAATAAAACAGGCTCCTCCCCCAGAGGCTCAGGAGACCATTCAGCCAAGACCAAGCTCATCAATCAGTGAGAACTGTGGAACTCAAAAGCTAGCAGAATGTCCCAGGTAAAATGCATGGCTTTTTCTTCATGATTCTTTAGTCTTCCAAAGTTAAATATTTTCAATTTTAATATTTTATTATTCTATATTTTAATTTTTTCTCTTTCTTATTTTAACATTTTTGAACTATTTTATCTGATCAATACCTTTTTAAAAAATATTTTAAAATTTTCATTGTTATAGTCATATTCTACCCCTTCATTGTATTTAAGCTTATTTTTTTTATACATATAGGTTTTTCTTCCCTTAAAATTTGGGATACAGTTTCTTCTAATAAATAAAAATATACCCTAAATCTAGCAAATGATTTTGTTCTAGCCTCCAGCCTCATAATATTCTTTCCTCTTTTTTTTTCTTTTTCAACCCTTCCTTTTTATTTTTTTTATTTTTTAAAAGATTTTATTTATTTATTTGACAGAGAGAAACATAACCAGAGAGGGAACGCAAGCAGGGGGAGTGGGATAAAAATAGGTCCACTCCCTGTCATCTAATAGTAAAACTTACAAGTTTCAGTGACAAAGAGAAAATCCTCCCAGCCTAGAAGAAGAGGTAATATATAATGGCAGAAATTATTAGATTGGCAACAGACCTAGCCACAGAGACCCAGCAGGCCAGAAAGGACTGGCATGATATATTCAGAGCACTGAACAAGAAAAATATGCAGCCAAGAATACTATATCCAGCTAGACTACCATTGAAGATAGAAGGGAGACAAAAAGCTTCCAAGACAAACAACAACCAAAAGAATTGGCAAACACCAAACCAGCCCTACAGGAAATGCTAGTGGGGGTCCTCTAAGCAGAGAGCCTAAACGTAACATAGACCAGAAAGGAACAGAGACAATATACAGTAATAGTCACCTTACAGGCAATACAATGGCACTAAGTTTGTATCTTTTAATAGTTACCCTGAATATAAATGGGCTAAATGCCCCAATCAAAAGACACAGGGTATCAGAATGGATAAAAAAAAAACAAGACCCATTGATATGCTGTCTTCAGGAAAGTCATTTTAGACCCAAAGCACCTCCATATTTAAAGTGAGGGGGTGGAAAAAAATTTACCATGCTAATGGACATCAAAAGAAAACTGGGGTGGCAATCCTTATATCAGACAAATTATATTTTAAGCCAAACACTATAATAAGAGATGAGGAAGGACACTATGTCATACTTAAAGGGTCTGTCCAACAAGAAGATCTAACAGTTTTAAATATCTATGCCCCAACATGGGAGCAGCCAATTATATAAACCAATTAATAGCTAAACCAAAGAAACACATCAACAATAATACAATAATAGTAGGATACTTTAACACCTATCTCACTGAAATGGACAGATCATCTAAGCAAAAGATCAACAAGGAAATAAAGGCTTTAAATGACACACTGGACCAGATGGACATCACAGATATATTCAGAACATTCCACCATAAAGCAACAGAATACACATTCTTCTCCAATGCACATGAACATTCTCTACAATAGGTCACATCCTGGGTCACAGATCAGATCTCAACTAGTACCAAAAGATCGGGATATTTCCCTGCATATTTTCAGATCATAACACTTTGAAACTAAAACTTAACCACAAGAGAAAAGTGGAAAGAACTCAAATACATGGAGGCTAAAGAATATCCTACAAAAGAATAAATGGGACAACCAGGAAATTAAAGAAGAATTTAAAAAATTTATGGAAACAAATGGAAATGAAACCACAGCTGTTGAAAATCTTTGGGATGCAACAAAGGTGGTCCTGAGAGGAAAGTATAAAGCAACACAAGCCTTTCTCAAGAAACAAGAAAGGTCTCAAGTACACAACCTAACTCTACTCCTAATGGAGCTGCAGAAAGAAGAGCAAAGAAAGCCTAAACCCAGCAGGAGAAGAGAAAAAATAAAGATCAGAGCAGAAATCAATGAAATAGAAACCAAAAGAACAGTAGAACAAATCAATGAAACTAGGAGCTGGTTCTTTGAAAGAATTAACAAGATGGATAACCCCCCGGACAGACTTATCAAAAAGAAAAGAGAAAGGACCCAAATTAATAAAATCATGAGTGAAAGAGGAGAGATCACAACCAACACTAAAGAAATACAAACAATTATAAGAACATATTATGAGCAGCTATACACCAGCAAACTTGACAATCTGGAAGAAATGGATGCGTTCCTAGAGAAATAAACTACCAAAACTGAACGAGGAAGAAACAGAGAATTTGAACAGACTCATAACCAGTAAGGAGATTGAAGCAGTCATCAAAAATATCCCAACAAACAAGGGCCCAGGGCCAGATGGCTTCCCAGGGGAATTCTACCAAACATTTAAAGACAAATTAATATCTATTCTCCTGAAACTGTTCCAAAAAACAGAAATGTAAAGATAACTTCCAAACTCATTTTATGAGGCCAGCGTTACCTTGATCCTAAACCAGACAAAGACACTATCAAGAAGAATTACAGACCAATATCCCTGATGAACACGGATGCAAAAATTTTCACTAAAATACTACCCAATAGGATCCAACAGTACATGAAAATGATTTTTCACTCTGACTAAGTGGGATTTATTCCTGGGCTGCAAGGTTGGTTCAACACCCACAAATCAATCAATGTGATACAGTACTTTAATAAGAGAAAGAACAAAAACCACATGATACTCTCAATATATGCTGAAAAGGCATTTGACAAAAAACAACATCCTTTCTTGATCAAAACTCTTCACAGTGTAAAGATAGAGGATACATACCTCAATATCATAAAAGCCATCTATGAAAAACACACAGCTAATAAAATTCTCAATGGGGAAAACTGAGAGCTTTTCCCTTAAGGTCAGGAACACATCAGGGATGTCCACTATCACCACTGCTATTCAACATAGTACAAGAAGTCCTAGCCTCTGCAATCAGAGAAATAAACAAACAAACAAACAAACAAACAAATAAATAAATAAATAAGTGGCATCTGACTCAGCAAAGAAGGCAAACTCTCACTCTTCACGGATGATATGATACTTTATGTGGAAAACCCAAAAGACTCCACTCCAAAACTGTTAGAACTCACACAGGAATTAAGTAAAGTGTCAGGATATAAAAATCAATGCAGGGGCACCTGGGGTGGCTCAGTTGGTTAAGCGACTGCCTTTGGCTCAGGTCATGATCCCGGAGACCCAGGATCGAGTCCCACATCGGGCTCCCTGCTCGGCGGGAAGCCTGCTTCTCCCTCTCTCGCTCCCCCTGCTTCTGTCCCCTCTCTGGCTGTGTTTCTTTCTGTCAAATAAATAAAATCTTTAAAAAAAATCAATGCACAGAAATCATTTGAATTTCTATACACCAAGAGCAAGACAGAAGAAAGAGAAATTAAGGTGTCGATCCCCTTTACAATTGCACCCACAACCATAAGATTCCTAGAAATAAACCTAACCGAAGAGGCAAAAAATATGTACTCAGAAAACTACAAAGTACTTATGCAAGAAATTGAGGAAGACACCAAGAAATGGAAAAACATTCCATGTTCAGTATTGGAAGAACAAATATTGTGAAAATGTCTATGCTACCTAAAGCAATCTACACATATAATGAAATCCCTATCAAAATACCACCAATTTTTTCAAAGAAATGGAACAAATAATCCTAAAATTTATATGAAACTAGAAAAGATCCTGAATAGCCAGAGGAATGTTGAAAAAGAAAACCAAAGTTAGTGGCAACACAATTCCAGACTTCAAGCTCATTACAAAGCTATAATAATCAAGACAGTATGGTACTGGCACAAAGACAGACACATAGATCAATGGGACAGAGGGAGAGAGCCCAGAAATGGACCCTCAACTCCATGGTCAACCCATCTTTGACAAAGCAAGAAAGAATGTCCAATGGAAAAAAGACAGTCTTTTCAACAAATGGTGTTGGGGAAATTGGACACATGCAGAACAACAAAACTGGGTCATTTCCTTACACCACACACAAAAATAGACTCAACATGGATGAAAGACCTAAATGTAAGAACAAAATCCTTGAGGAGAACACAGGCAGCAACCTCTTTGACCTCAGCCACAGCAACTTCTTCCTAGAAACATCGCCCAAGGGAAGGGAAGCAAGTAAAAAAATGAACTATGGGGACTTCATTAAGATCAAAAGCTTTTGCATAGCAAAAGAAATAGTCAACAAAACTAAAAGACAACTGACAGAATGGGAGATAATTGCAAATTACATATCAGATAAAGGGCTAGTATCCAAAATCTATAAAGAACTTATCAAACTCAATACCCAAAGAATGAATAATCCAATCAAGAAATGGGCAGAAGACATAAACAGACATTTCTGCACAGAAGACATCTAAATGGCCAAGAGAAACATGAAAAAAGTGCTCAACATCCCTCAGCATCAGGGAAATACAAATCAAAACCACAGTGAGCTATCACCTCACACAAGTCAGAATGACTAAAATTAACAAGTCAGGAAACAACAAATGTTGTTGAGGATGCAGAGAAAGAGGAACCCTCCTACGCTGTTGGTGGGAATGCAAGCTGGTGCAGCCACTCTGGAAAACAGTATGGACATTCCTAAAAAAGTTAAAAATAGAGCTACCCTACAACCCATCAATTTCACTGGGTATTTATCCTAAAGATACAAATGTAGTGTCCCAAAGGGGTACATGCACCTGAATGTTTATTGCAGCAATGTCCACAATAGCCAAACTATGGAAAGAGCCTAGATGTCCATCAACAGATGAATGGGTAAAGAAGAAATAAGTCAATCAGAGAAAGACAATTATCATATGATCTCTCTGATATGAGGAATTTGAGAGGCAGGGTGGGGAGTTGTGGGGGGTAGGGAGGGAAAAAATGAAACAAAGTGAGACCAGGGAGAGAGGCAAACCATAAGAGACTCTTAATCTCAGGAAACAAACTGAAGGTTGTTGGGCGGTGACAGGGAGGGATAGGGTGGCTGGGTTATGGAAAAAATTAAAATTGATAAAAATTAGAAAGAGAAAAAGACTAACAATATGAAGTGCTGGTGAGAAGGAGGAGCAACTGGAAATTCTTCATAATTGCTGGTAGGACTGCTGTTTGATACAGTCACTTTGGGAAAATGTTGACTGTACTTAATATTTTTTTCCACAAAAAGCTAAACAGACATATACTTTATGATGTAGCGGTTCTACTCCTAGATATATACGCAATGGGAGGGGAAGCTCTGTCCAGCAAAGGACTAATACAAAAATATCCATTGCTTCTCTATAATAAGCCCCAAATAGAAATAATTTTAAATACCTACTAGGAGTGGAATAGATAAATATAATATTCAGACAATGCAAGACTACACAGCTGTGAAAAAGAACAAATTGCTAACACTGCATCAATATGGAGGAATCTCACAGTTATAATGTTGCATACATACAGCATAATTGTATCTATGTGAAGTTCAAAACCAGGTAAAACTAAACTATGGTGTTAGAAGTCAGAAAAATGGCTACCCTTAAAAGAATACTGATGGGAAAGTTGCATGAGGGAGCTTTCTGGAATACTGCAAATGCAAAAGTTCCATACCTCGCTCTCCTTTCCAACCCCTCCTAATTTTACTCATGGTCATTTTTGTTTATTTTGTATTCATATGATGGTGGATAATTAGATTCTTTTTTTAAAAAAAGATTTTATTTATTTATTTGACACACAGAGAGAGAGATCACAAGTAGGCAGAGAGGCAGGCAGAGAGAGAGGAGGAAGCAGGCTCCCTGCTGAGCAGAGAACCTGATGTGCGCCTCGATCCCAGGACCCTGAGATCATTACCTGAGCTGAAGGCAGAGGCTTTAACCCACTGAGCCACCCAGGCACCCAGATCGTTAGATTCTTAAATACTACTGTACAACTACCATCTCAACAAGTATTCCAACAAATAAACCAAAAAGATTAACCTGATACTAATAGAAACTGAATAAAGGTTTTGTTGGAAGAATAGAGAATACATCAACACAATGGTGAAGATCTGGGGAAATGGAAGAAGAATTTGGTACTCTCTTCTTATCCTTGAACAGGGAAGAGCCAATGAGGAGATTTTATGATGATGACACTGAACTCTGATGGTGGGAGTCAAGGACACAATAATGAGGTCAAGGAAACCTTGCTTTTTGAAGTCATATCAGAAAACTTTAGAAGGCTTGTTTAAAAATCTTATCAGAGATCTGAAAAAACTAGTTCGAAGCTAAACAGTCAAGAATGCTGACATATTAAAAACAACAACAACAACAACAACAATAGCAGCAGCAAAAACCCAGCCCCACTCTTCTTGTCTTGAAAACAATCACTGTTTTTCACACTCTGGTTAGACCTCACCAGGTATCTCCAAATTTGGCCCAAATTCCAAATTAACCCAATAACCTACAAAAGTGCTACTTGAGCATTGTTTGGAGAGACCATATTTCTGAAAGTAGATCTCCTTGCCTATTAAGTCCCTGAATTTAAGCTTTATTTCTTTATACAACTGATAGCTTCATTGTCTTATGAATACTGACAAAACAGACCCCAGAAAGTATGTATGAAAACTATTGTCCACTTTGAAGAAAATGTAAGAGTAAATCTTCATGACCTTGGATTAGGCAATGAATGGTTCCTTAGAGAGGACACCAAAGGGATAAACAACAAAAGGAAAAAATAAATTGGATTTCATAAAAATTAAAAATGTTTGTGCATCAAAAAGCACAATCCAGCAAGTCAAAAAGACAACCCACAATGGAAGAAAATATATCTAAATCCTGTATCTGATAAGGGACTAATAGCCACAATATATAAAATGCTCATACAAGTCAACAATAAAGACAACTCAATTTTAAAATGGGCATAGGATTTGAACAGACATTTCTCCAAAGAAGATGAGCAGATGGCCACTAAACACATGGGAAGTTGCTTAACATCATTAGTCCTTAGTAAAATGCAAATCAAAACTACAATGAGATACAATTTCTTACCTACTCAGGTAACTAAAATAAAAAGACAATAACGAGTGTTGGTGAGGCTGCAGAAAAATGATGCTCATATGTTACTGGTGGGAATGTAAAATGGTATGCCACAGTTCGGCAATTCCTCAAAATGTTAAACACAGAGTTACCATATGACCCAGCAGTAGCCTTCCACGTATGTACCCAAGGGAACCGAAAGCATATTTCTACACAAAAATTTGAACATAAATTGTTCATAAAACCATTATTCATAAGAGTTAAAAACTGTTTAAACATCATCCATTAACCCAAATGTCCTGAGAAACAAAATGTACCATAATCATAAAATGGAATGTTAGTCAACCACAGAAAGGAATGAAGCAAAGATACTTGCTACCACACGGATAAAATTTGAAGACATGCTAAGTGAAATAAGCCAGCCACAAAAGGACAAGAAATGTATGATTCCATTCATATGAGGTACCTAGAATAGTCAAATTCATAGGGGCAAAAGTAGTTGTGAGAGACTGGGTTAGGGAGGAGAAGACTGGGGCATTGTGTAGTGGGTACAGAATTTTAGTTTGGGAAGATGGAGTTCTGGAGTGACAGGGATGGTGGTGATTGTGGAGTGCACCTGAGGCCACTGAACTGTACACTTAAACATAGTTAAAAGGCTAGACTTTGTGCTGGGTATATTTTAGCACAAAAATAAGTAGCAGAAAACAAAACCCAAATCACCAGTAACAATCAAAAGAGGAAAAATGAACAATATGCCAAAACATAAAAAAGAAAGCACTAAGGAATGGAAAATTTTTTTAATATTTTATTTATTTATTTGACAGAGAGAAACATAGCTGGAGAGGGAACACAGCAGAGGGAGTGAGAGAGGGAGAAGCAGGCTTCCCGCCAAGCAGGGAGCCTGATGTGGGGCTCGATCCCGGGTCTCCGGGATCATGACCTGAGCCGAAGGCAGTTGCTTAACCAACTGAGCCACCCAGGTGCCCCAGGAATGGAAAATTTTGATGTAGCAGGTTACACTAGTCTACACCCACCCCTTTGAGTTCATAATAAGAGAAAGAAGAGAAATCACAAAAATCCTGAGGACTCTGAGTAGTATGCTCCTAACAAGAGAGAAACTCAAATGAAAAGAAATCAAGCCCTCATGAGTGTAGCCAGGCCTACCACCTTCCAAGACACTGTACTGACAGAACAAGTTCAAGTGCTACCTGGTTCATGAAGGGAAGCAAACAGATCTAAGGAATAATCCACCTACATTACATTAGAACAAACAGAAGGCCTGACCAGTGCTGCACACACCGTAATGATGAACTAGAGAAAACGAAGAGCAGGGGTAGAAAAAAGAGAAGACATGAAGAAGGCAAAGGGGTAAAGAGGAAGGTGGGGGAATAGACGAGGAGGAGAGAAAAGAAAAGGCAGAGAAGGTACCAATAACCTAAAAGATAAAGAATCCAGTGGACAAAAAGCTTCCCTTTGGGATAGCCCAAAAGGAAGTAAATTATCTCCTGTATTTTGTATCAAAGGACCTTAACAAATTAAGCAATTCAACAAAACAAGACCTCACAGACCCAATAAGTGAATAACAAAATAAAATGAGAATGCAGATCATAGAGATACAGACATAAATGGAGAACCATATTCCTTTATCATTCTATACTTCAAGACTGATTAACAAAATGGACTGAGTTGGAAAAGATTGGGCACTTGTCAGTAGGTCAACCAATCTGAGCTGTTTCTTTTCTTGCACAAATAAACTGAGAGGAACTATGTAGCCTTGATCAGTGGAATCACAAAATCAAAGTAGACAGTGAGCCATAAAACATTTACATATAATGTCGCCTCTTACAAGTCATGCGATTTTAGCTGCATCAATTTAATTTGTAAAAGTCGGCTAATATTACCTACTTCAGTCAGTGCTATGAATCTTAAGCAAGACATACTGTAACATGCTAAGCACAGATGCAGCTCAGTAAGTAGGAGCTATTATTGTCTTTTGGGAAAGTAAATCACAGAAACTGTAAATCACAGAAAACATGCTATGTTCTCCATAGCATGACATTCCAAGTTTCCCTTCTTTAGAGCTGTTCAGAGGATCCTACCTTTATAGGTCCTAAAGCCCCATCACCCCCTGGAGGATTCTGGGAAGACAGGAGAGCATGAAGTACCAGGAGTCTGTCTACTCACCTGGACAACAGTTGCACTGGCAGAATCTATCTGGTGTAATCATTTTGGAATTCTGGAATCTATTGAAGGCTTGCAACCTCCAGAGGAAGGCTTAGATGGTAAATTGTGGTTAATTTCAGCCCTTAGCAATAGCTACCTATCTCCCACTAAAGGCACCTGGCAGAGCTGTGCACATACTCCTGGGGCAGTTTACTGGAGCCAGGGTGGGCAAAAAGGACCCCCTACTCCAAATATTGGTATATGTGTTCTTACTGTTTCATGATAAAAACACTTAACAGACTAGGAATAAAAGATTACCTCAACATAATAAAAGCCATATATGAGAAATCCACAGTGACCATTATACTTGGTGCTGAAAGACTGAAAACTTTTCCTCTAAGATCAGGAATGAGGCAAGGGTGTGTGCTTTTACCACTTCTACTCAACATAGTATTGGAAGTTCTAGCCAGAGCAATTAGGCAAGAAAAAAATAAAAGGCATCCAAATCACCAGGAAGAAGTAAAATTATCTCTCTTCACAGTGATAAGATTCTGTATGTAGAAACCCTAATGAGTCTACAAAAATTATTAGAATAAATGAATTCAGCAAATAGCACACTATAAAATCAATACACAAAAATCAGTTGTATTATGCTAACAATGAATAATCAGAAAAGGAAATTAGGAGTATAATTCCATTTATAATATCATCCAAAAAATACATAGTAATTAACTTAACCAAGGGATTTAAGGGAACCCCAAAAAAGGGAGAAAATATTTGCAAATGTTTGATAAGGGATTAGTATCCAGAATATACAGAGAACTTCTATAACTCAGCTATAAAAAATCTGATTAATAAATTGGCAAAGGACTTGAATAGAACTTTCTTCTAAGAAAATATACAAAAGACCAATAAACACAAGAAAAGATGCTCAATCATTAGGAAAAGGCAAATCAAAGCTAAGAGACACTACTCTACATCCGTTAGGATGACCAGTATCAAAACCAAAACAAAACTGAAAATAGTAAGTGTTGTCAAGGATGCAGAGAAATTAGAACTCTTTTATACTGGCAGTGGGAATGTAAAATGGTACAGCTACTGTGGAAAGGGGAACTCTAAGGTCTAAAAAATAAAAAAAAACAATTACCATATGATACAGCAATTCCACTTCTGGGTATATACCCAAAAGAACTTAAATCAGGATTTCAAAGAGATATTTGTACACCTATGTTCATAGCAGTGCTATTCAAAATAACTAAAACAATACCAATGTGCACAATAGCTAAACTATGGAAAGAGCCCAGATGTCCATCGACAGATGAATGGATAAAGAAGATGTAGTATAAGAAGATGTGTATATAGTATATATACCATTGTGAGTGTATATATATATAATATATATACACTCACAATGGAATGTTATGCAGCCATTAAAAATGAAATTTTGCCATTTACAACAATGTGAATGGAACTAAAGGGTGTTAGGCTAAGTGAAATAAGTCAATCAGAGAAAGACAGTTATTATATGACCTCACTGATATGAGGAATTTGAGAAACAAGGCAGAGGATCATAGGGGAAGGGAGGGAAAAATAAAACAAGATGGGACCAAGGAGGGAGACAAACCGTAAGAGACTCTTAATCTCAGGAAACAAACTGAAGGTTGCTGGAGTGGAGGGGGTAGGAGAAATCGGGTGACCAGGTGGCGGACAATGGGGAAGGTATAGGCTATGGTGAGTGCTTCAAATTGTGTAAGACTGATGATTCACAGGCCTGTATCCCTGAAACAAATAATACATGTTAATAAAAATAAATCAATGTCAGAACAGCTAAAACATGAAAGTGACGAAATGTCCCTTGTTGAAGAGATAAGTAAAATGTCATATGTATATACAATGGAATATTATTTAGCCTTACAAATGAAGGAACTGCTGACACCACAACATGGATGGACCTCAAGGACAGTCTGCTAAGTAAAATAAGCCAGTCACAAAAGGACAAATACTGTATGATTCCACTTACAGGAGGTACTTCGAGTAGTCAAGATCAGAGACACAGAAAGTAAAATGGTGGTTGCTGGGGCTGTGGAAAGGGGGAAAATGAGGATGAGGGAAGGGAGTAAAGGAAGAAAAGGATCTTAAGCAGACACTGTGCTAAGTGTGGAGCTTGACAGGAGGCTCAGTGTCACAACCCTGAGATAACGACCTGAGACTAAACCAAGAGTCAGTCACCCAACTGGCTATGCCACCCAGGAGCCCCATGAGGATTTATTTTTTAAGGGATATAGCGTTTCAGTTTTCCAAGAAAGAAAGAATTCTAGAGATGGATGGTGCTGATGGCTTCAGGAATTTTGAATGTATTCAGTATCACCAAACTGTATACTTAAAAATGAGTAAGATGGTCAACTTTATGTTATGTATATGTTACCCCAATAAAAATAATTTTTAAAAATCGGTCACCTCCAATTGGTTTGAGACTTTAAGATTAGTTGATTAATATGGCATTTTTTTTCATATATTTTCTAATCCCTGGCTCAGGTAGTTCTTACACCACTAAAAGTGAATTTCTTACCTGCCTTGGTCAAGTAAACATTTCCACTTTGGGAAACAAAAGTAATATCTGAAGTGTAAAAACTATGGTAAGTATCCTTGATGATATCGTCATGAAAATCAGCTAATAATTCGAAGGTGTTGCCGCCGTCGATTGAAAGCCATACCTAAGGGAATGAAAAGATAACACCTCACTGAAGAGGCTGCCATGACAGTCAGCATGAACATATCAGCCTGATCTTCCAACATAAGAAAAGTCCTCCAGCACGGCCTTTCCCATACTCCCACCTCCATCGCTTGTGCACTCACACGTACAGACTCCTTATCCACTTGGTCAACACCATCTAGTTCTTTTCTAGGGTTTGATTGATGGTGTATGTGCCTGAGTCTCAGGTCAACAGAGTGTGCATGGTGAATGTCTAAAATAACGAAGTTATCCCATCATCTCCCAAGTGGGGTCCCCTTGATCGTAAAAGGATGAAGTGCTGGGTACACTTGGATAGGAAGGAAGGAGAGAGCTTACCTCATACTGACGTAAGACTTTACGTTCCAGCCCTCTGACAAAGAATAGGTGAACAAGTGTTGTGTGCAAGAGTCCACTGACACAATAGTGTGTCCTGGGACTTCAGTAAATCTTCAAATATACTCCACCATGTAAGTTTCTCTGTTCCCTCATCTTTCAGTTAAGAGTTGTTTGAAGATAAACTGGACTCTGTATTGGATTAATCCTGCTTGCTTGGTACCTCTTTTAATGGCCCAAATCTTATTCAGATGAAGAGTACAGGTTTTTAAAGTTGTTCTTAAAAATTAATGTTAGTGAGAAGTTATACCTGAAAATAGGCTTTTATTAAATTTAAAACATTGTAAATGTAGCTGAAGTCTCTGACTGCCATCCAAAAGGTTTTTTTTAAACCTTATGTTATATAATCGTGGTCTCCTCTGTCCCTTCCCAGAGGTAACCATTATTTTATATTTTAAAATTATATATATAATATATATTATATGTGTATATAATATATATATCTTTTTTGTAACCATGTCTTTCACTATCTGATTACCATACTAGCATTTAAGACTAGCTTTAACCTTGCTTAGGGCATGAGAGAGAAAACGTACAGACCAACACATAGAGTCTTCTATCACTCAGAAAGTAATGCTCATCCTGGCAGAGCACAGTCCATACTCCTAGACACAAGATACAGGGACCTCCCAACTTTACTCTGGCTTTGACTCCTGCAAATGTTGCTAGTGAGCGTGGTGGTGAGTGGATGGGTGAGCTAAGGTACTTTGAACAATTCATTCAAAATGTCATCATACTGTACCTATTGTTCTATAAGTTACATTTGCCATTCAACAAAAATATCTCAGATCATTTTATCTTAGCTCATGGATCTTCACATTCTTCCATATTGCTGCATAGTATCCAATATTATGGATATACCTTACTGGAGATACTCTATTTTCCTACTAAGGGACACTTAAAAGTTGTTCTCAAAATGTTACAGACAATACTGCAAGGAGCAGTCATTCACCTGTCTCTCTGTACTAAAGTTAAAGTGTATCTCTAGAGCAGATGCTAAAAAATGGAGTTGCTGAGTCAGAGGTATGTATATTTACATAATTTTAATAGAAATGCTATAATGCTTTTCACTTTCCATGAACCACTTTATATTCCCATTAGCAGTGTATTCCCAAACCTCAAAAATACTTGCTATTATAAAAAATTTACTTATAAATTACAAAACAATGGCATCTTGTCACAGTTTTTCAATTTTAAATTATTGGTCCATGTACAGCTTACTTTTATTTTTTTATGTTATTTCATTATATAACGAACATGTGTGAACTGACATTCTAACCCAAGAATTAGCATGTTGCTAGTACTTTGCATCTTCTTTCTCTCCAATCCTATCATCCTGCATCTTCCCTCAGAGATGTCCCATATTCTGAGATGAAATTTGTGTTTTCATTCCCTTGGTTTTGTTTTAGTTTTATATATATATAAATATAATAATATATATATATATATATATTTTTTTTTTTAAGAAATATTTTGCTGGGGGGCACCTGGGTGGTTCAGTTGGTTAAGCAACTGCCTTCGGCTCAGGGCATGATCCCGGAGACACGGGATCTAGCCCCGCATAGGGCTGCCTGCTCAGCAGGAAGCCTGCTTCTCCCTCTCTCACTCCCCCTTCTTATGTTCCCTCTCTTCCTGTGTTTCTCTCTGTCAAATAAATAAATAAAATCTTAAAAAAAAGAAAAGAAATATATTGCTTGAATTTATTCTTTGTGCTCTTTATGAAAAGACACCATCCATATAATGTCTTCTAAGACTTACTTTTCTTCCTCTCAACATTATTTATATTCATACATGTTACATATAGCTCAGTTCATTCATTTTCCTATTCGTGGTCATCTGGGTGATTTTCAGTTGTTTAATGCTATTACTAATAGTGCCATAATGAAAATTTCAGAATGTTTCCTCAGATATATGTTCCCTTGCCCAAAAAAAAAAAAAAATGGAAATTGGTGAGTTAAAGCATATGCAATCATGGAAATTTACAGGATAATGATGCCAAATTGCTTTCCAAAATAGTGTGTAGTAATTCACTCTACCATCAGCAATGGATAAGAGATATGACTGATCCATTTCCTCTTCAGCATCTCATGTTGAGATGATTGTGTGGGTTTCAATCTTCCTTCTGTTAATGTGATGTATTACATTTATTAATTTCCATAGTTGAACCATCCTTTGCATTCCAGAATTAAATCCTACTTGGTCATGTGTGTATAATCCTTTTTAATCCCCTCTTTATTTTAGTTTGTTAGTATTTTGTTGAAGATTTTTGCATGAATGTTCTTTAGGGATATTGATTTCTAGCTTTCTTTTCTTGTAGCATCCTTTTTCCACCTTTGGTATTAGGGTAATGCTGGCCTCATAGAGTGACCTTGGAAATATTCCTTCTTCATCAATTTTTAGTAAGTTGGAGGAGGATTGGTGTTACTTCTTCAAATAATTGTAACAATTCAATTAACAAAGCCATCTGATCCTGGGCTTTCCTTTGTTGGGAAGTAGTTGATTACTGATTCAGTCTTTTTTTTTTTTTTAAAGATTTTTATTTATTTGACAGAGAGAAACACAGCCAGAGAAGGAACACAAGCAGGGGGAGTGAGAGAGGGAGAAGCAGGCTTCCCGCTGAGCAGGGAGCCCGATGCGGGGCTTGATCCCGGGACTCGGGATCATGACCTGAGCTGAAGGCAGTCGCCCAACCAACTGAGCCACCCAGGCGCCGCAATTACTGATTCAGTCTTGTAACGAGTTTTTGATCGGCTCAGATTTTCTATTTCTTCATGATTTACTATTGATTGGTAGGTTATGTGTTTCTAGGAAATTATCCATTTCTTCTAGGTTATCCAATGTGCTAGAATATAATTTTTCACAATCTCATAATCCTTATTTCTGTGATATCTGTTGTAATGTTTCCTTTTTAATTTTTTATTTTCTTTGACTCTTCTTTTTTTCTTAGTGACTATAGCTAAGGGTTTATCAATTTTGTTGAACTTTCAAAGAATCAGCTCTTAATTTGTTGTTTTTTTCCTCTTATTTTTGTGTTCTCTATTGCATTTATCTCTGCTCTACTCTTTATTATTTCTTTCCATCTGCTAACTTTGGGTTTGATTTGTTCTTCTCTTTATGATTCCCTAAATTGTGAAGTTAGATTGTTGGCTTGAGATTTTTTTCTACCTTATTAATGTATGTGTTTATAGCTATAAACTTCCCTATTAGCATTGCTATTGCTGCATTCCATAAATTTGGTATGTTTTGGTGTGTTTTACTTTCATTTTATTTTTCTTAAGATATTTTCTAGTTTTTTGACTCATTGGTTGTTTAAATATACATTCATTAATTTCCATATACTTGTGGATTTTCTGATTTTTTCTGCTATTGAATTCTAATTTTGTTCCATTGTGATTAGAAAAGACACTTTGTATAATTTTAGTCACTTTAAATGTGTTGAGGCTTGTTTTGTGGCCTCGCTTATATCTGTCCTAAAGAAATGCTCTGTGTGTATTTGAGAAGCATTTACATTCTGCTGCTGTTGAGTAGAGCCATCTGATCATGCCTGTTAGGTCTCATTGGTCTACAGCGTGGTTCACATCTTCTGTGTCCTCATTTATCTTCTGTCTGGTTTTTCTATCCCTTATTGAAAGTAGGGTATTGAAGGCACCAACAGTTGTGTTGCTGTTTCTCCCTTCAATTCTTCTAAAGTTTGCTTCATATATTAGGAGCTCTGAGGCATGCATGAATATTTTTAATTATTATATATTCTTGGTGAATTGACATTTTATTATTATATAATGACCTTCCCTGTCTCTTACAAACTCTAGGTGACTTACAGTTTATTCTGTATGATATTAATATCATTTGGTTGCCATTTGCGTGGAATTTTTTTTGTTTTTATACTTTCACGGTCAGCTTATGTGTGTGTTAGCTAAAGTGAATTTCTTGTAGACAGCAGATGGTTGCATCCTGGGGTTTTTATGTTGTTGCCTTTTGTTTTTATGCATTCAGCTTATTTTTGTCTTTTGATTGGGGAATTTAGTCCATACACATCTAAAGTAATTATGGTATGGAAAGACTTATTGTTGCCATTTTATGTATTGGTTTTTGGGGGTCTTACAGGTTTCTGTCTTTCCTCCTTTCTTCTCTTACTGCTTTTCCTTAGTATTTCATTGATCATTTGTAGTGATATTTTTAATTTTTATTTCCTTGTGCATATATCCTGTACAATGTATTTTCTTTGTAATAACCATTGCAATTACATAAAACATCTTAAAGTTATAACATTCTTTTCCATCTGGTAACAACTTAACTTCATTGCATGTAAAATCTCCTCTTACCCAGCTCTACCTCCCCACTTTGCATTCCTGATGTCACAGATGACATCTTCTTACATTATATACTTATTAACATAGATTTATAGTATTTAAGTTTTTTTCTCATTTAAATTCTATATAAGAGCTAAAAGTGAATTTATGCACCAAAGTCACATTAATACAAGTTACTAAATTTGTTCATGTATTTGTGTTATAGGAAAACTTTTTATGTTCATGTGACTTCATGTTGTTCTCTGGTATCCTTTCTTTTTACCTTGGAGGACTCTCTTCAGTTTTCTTTCCACCCCCTAGAACAGGTCTAGTTGGAGTAAACTCTCCCAGCTTTAGTTTATCTGGGGAAAAAGAATCTTAATTTCTCCTTCAATTTTGAACAACAGTTGGCCAAATGGAATATTCTTGATTGATGGGTTTTTTTCCTTTCAGCATTTTGAAGATACTATCCCACTCTCTTTTGGCTTCCAAGGGTTCTACTGAGCAATCCAGTGATATATCTTATGGAAGTTCCCTTGTATGCAGTGAGTCACTTTTTTCTCTTTGTCTTTGACTTAACATTTTGACTATGTGTCTCAGCGTTAGTCTTTTTGGATTTATTGTGATTGGAATTCTTTAAGCTTCTTTAGTTTGTATGCCTATTTCTTTCCTCAGATTTAGGAAATTCCTGCCATTATTTCTTTAAATAAGCTCTCTGTGCCCCTGCTCCCTTGCTCTGTCTTCTCCTTCTGTAACTCCCATATTGCATGGATATAGCTGATAGTCCCTATACAGGCCAAGACTCTCTTCATTTTTCTTCATTCTTTTTGCTTTTTGTTCTCTGATTTGATGATTTCCAACAGCCTCCCTCCAAAGTTTGCTGATTGTTCTGCTTGATCAAGTCGGCTGTTCACTCAACTCCTCTAGTATTTCAGTTCTGTTATTGCATGTTTCAGCTCCAGAACTTCTGCTTGACCTTTTTATAGTTTCTACTTTGATACTCTCCATTAATTCGTTACTTTCTCGATTTCTTTTAGTTGTCTATCTGTGTTCTCTTCTAGCTCATTGAGTATCTTTATGACAGTTGTTTAAAGTTCTTTGTTGGGCAGCTTGTAGGTCTGCATTTCTTTAGGGTCATTTTCTAAGGATTTATTCTGTTCCTTTGATTGGGCCATGTTTCCCTGTTTCTTTGGCATGCCTTGTCATGCTATTATTTTGAGATGTGGGCATTTGATTACACAACCACTTCTCCCAGTGTTTATGGACTGGCTTCATGCAGACTCTTACCCATCAGACCAGCTAGAGGCTCTACTTCTGAAATCTCTTTGAAGGATGTGTTTTCTCTGGCTTGTGTTTTTAGTTGTCTCAAATTGCCTAAGCAGTTTATCCCTCCCCTTCCAGACACCCATAAGCCCTTGCTGTCCCTGGCATGTGGATGTAGAACTGTAGCTCTAAAGTGGTGCGGTGATCATAACTGTTTTCAACAGTTTCTCAAAAGACTGCCAGTTCCATCAGTGCTCTGAGTCAGATGACATAGATTCCCCCATCCAGCCAGAATGTTGGACACACAGATAATTATTTTGTTTCTATCCTGAGGGAGGATCCCTGGTGGGAGAGGTTTCCTCCAAGTTGTGTTGCATTAAGTCAGATGGGAGGAGAGGTGTGGATGGATATGGAAAATGCTGCAAGTTTTCCTACTCCTTTTGTTGGAATCTCTTTGGCTTTAGCTATAGCTTCTCAAATGGATTCCAGAGTTCTTGCAAAGGTATTCTGGTCTGCATTTTGTGAAACTGGTGTCTCTGGAGGAAAGGGACAGTCTGAAGGTTTTTGCTCTACCATCTTGCCAACATTACTCCTTTCGTTTCGGCACTTTCCAAACAAGTGCTGTCAGTGCTCGGGGTTGGGCCAAACAGAAACCGGTCCATGGAGCAGCCCTCACTCAAGCCAGAGTGTTGCATGCGAGGCTCACTCTTTTCTTTGTAACCCAAGGGAGGATCCCTTGAGCAGGAGGATTCCTCCTGGTTGTGCCACACTAGGGTGGCTAGAAGTGAGGTACAGATGGGCAAATTTTCCTGCCCCTTTTGTTAGAATCCCTTTTGGGGTTTGTGTTGGTCTCGGTGCTGTAGCTGATAAACTGATCTCTAGAGTTCCTGCAAAGGTGCTCTGACCTGTATACTGTTGCTGACTCGAAGTCTGGGAGAACAGAGCCTAAACCTTCTTAATTTGCCATCTTTCAGACCCAGAATTCTTTTTAATAAAAGATGCTATTTTTTTTATAGTTACTTTCTTTTTTAGCCTTGTTTTAAAATACTTTCCCTACCCTGGTTTCAGAAAGATATTCATTTATATTTTCCTCTTAAAGTTTTTATATTTAAATTATTAATCCATTAGCAGTTGGACTTGAATGTTGCAGTGTGGGTATGTATTTCACATTTTCCATACGTCACCAATATTTCTCCCATCCTACTTTGAGCAATCTCTTATTCTTCCCTCAGAAGAGTCAAAAAATTGTTGGCCTCCATCAACATTCTAGATCTGATGGGGCTGTTCATGAGCTTTTCTATTTCATTCCACTGGTCAGTTTGTCTTTTCCCAGGTCAAAACCACCTTATCATAATTACAACTTTTTAAAAACTGTGAATATCTGGTAGTGCAAATCCCTCATCCTTATTCTTCTTTGTAAGTGTCGGTTATTCTTAGTGTTTTATGTTTCCATATATACTCTTTTTTTGCTTCATTTAATTTTTTTTAAAAACTACAGTAAAATTGTCATATACCATAAATACTTTAGAATTAACTTAAACTCTATAACAAGCCTTGAGGCTTTTGATTAAACTTGTATTAGATCTACAGATTAATTTGAGGAAGAAATTAAAGGACAAGTTTTCCTATCCATGAGTGTGTTTATATCCATTTCTTTATAAAGTTTTAATGTCCTTCAAAAAAGTTTATAATTTTCTACATAGAGATCTTATAAATCTTAGATTCATTCTTATATATAGGTTTTTTAAGATGTATTTTTAAGTAATTTCTCTACACCCAACATGAGGCTTGAACTCACAATCCCAAAACCTAGTAACACACTCCACTGACTGAGCCAGCCACGTGCTCCACTCATAGTTTTTTGCTTTGCCATTTTGCTTTGTTTTGTTTTTGCTATGTAAATAGTATCATAAAAATTATGCTTTCAAATTTGTTAATCATGTGCAGAAATGAAATTGACCTGCCCTTCTACCTTGTTTACCTTTTCTGCTTCTTTTGATAATTTGTATGTATCTTTTCAGTTTTCTATATGGGAAATCATATTTTCTGCAAGTAAATAGTTTGTTTATGGCTTTTTAACATTCATGCTTTTGATTTCCTAATTCTTTTCCTTTGTCTTGCTGCCTTCCCTTCTGTACACTCTTTTTCTTCTTAATAATTCCTTGGTAAAATTCCAACTGTGGTTCAATACAACTCTCTGTCTTTTCCAGTAGGTATGGACCCCCACAACTGAACACAAAGAACATTCAACAGTGCTGAATTGGTCACACTTGGAATTTATAAGCACAAAGCATAAGCAATCATACCTACTTCCCTCAGTCCACTCTCTCACCCCCCGGGCAACTATTTCACTATGTTCTCTCTTTCCAAACCCCTGACACTCCTTCATCCTCACTCTCATATAATAATTTTGACTTTTATTGAGAAAATAAAAGATAAATTCCCACACCCTTCCATTACCACACTTAGCTTTGGAACCCCAAAACTCTCTCTTCTTCCTGTTACTATATGAGCTCTTAAGACCAACCTGTCTTCTAGTTCATAGATTACATCTCCTCTCACCTATTTTTTTCAAACAGTTTTTTTTTTAAGATTTTATTTATTTGACAGCGAGAAACACAGCCAGAGAGGGAACACAAGCAGGGGGAGCTAGAGAGGGAGGAGCAGGCTTCCTGCTGGGCAGGGAGCCTGATGTGGGGCTTGATCCTGCGTCTCCGGGAACATGACCTGAGCTAAAGGCAGTCGCTTAACCAACTGAGCCACCCAGGCACTCCTCCTCTCACCTATTTAGAAATGTCACTCCAGCAATTCTTCCCCTCTCTTTGTCACCTGCACCATCAGTTTTTCTCTCTGTACTGAATAATTCCTATCAGCGCAGCATAATTCCTCCGTCTCTCAGTCTTCTCTTGACCTCCCTTCCTCCTGCTACCATTACTGCATTTCACTGCTCCACTTCTCGTCAAGACTTTGCAGAAGATTTTGTTTCTAGTCACTGTCACTGATTCCTCTCCCCTCATTCTCTATTCATTGAGCTTTCTACCTCCCTGATCATCAGAGAGACTCTGTTTTTTACCTGATGTATAACCATTCAGCATAGAATAAGTGAATGATTTACACCTACACTAGAGCCTGAAATCTAGTGTGTACGTACCTGATTACCGTAAGTGTACAGAAAATGGCTTCGTGGATGGAATACCATTCCAACAGAAGAGAAGGATGATGGAAATACGAAAAGTGGAAATTTTGGTCTTAGTCCTGGTTTGTTATTTTTTAGAACGCTCACAGAGACAGTGGTGCTTTTCTAAAGAAATAGATAAGCAAACCATGAGCAAATCAGAAGAATATTACTATTAATATTACTAGACTATGTTATAATTTTTTTGTGTTCCCATTACTTGGATTTTGATTAATATAGGGATGCATCCATTAACATAGCATAGAACTGGAAAGATTAGCAACCATCAATATGTCTTTGTTCTGCCTCCCCTGTCTTATGTGTCCATTTTATGATGGTGAACATAAAGTTCAGGAGATTAAATAATTTGTCTAAGCTTCTGTAATAAATGGCATGAGAAGGTTTTATTATAGAACCATTGCTGAACTTCAAAGACAGATTCTAATGCCCATTCTTAAAATTGTGATGGCAAACCATCTTTTAAAAATGTGGACACCTGGGCTACATTCCAATTCTATTGGATCGTGATGTTGTAGGGTGTCAGAATATGTGCCCCAAGATATGCCACTGTGGTCTAAAGACTATTATAAGGGGCAGACATTTAAGATTCAACAGATGCAGAAAAAAGGCCTTCCCTTATATGACTAAAAGCAGGAACTTCTGAGAAATAATAAGGTTATCATTAACTCTTCTTCAGAAGAGATCTACTCCCAGAAGGGAGAATGCAAATAAAACCTACCCCAAATTCCTCCTCCTGGGGAGGTTTGTGGCCCTGAAGGATGGGAAAACTACTCATACCTGTATCAACAAACATTATCACAAACTTTCTTATCTCCTATTTGCTCCTCTGTTAATCCGTTATTTTTCATTTGTTTTCCCTTAGGTGCCTTCTCACCTGTCCCCCTAAACTATTAAGATGATATATAGCCCCAAATTTTAACCACCTTTTTGAGCTTCTCCTCACTGATTTTTACCTACATGTATGTACACTGCACACATAAATCACTTTCTCTTCTTCTGTTCATCTGTCATTTATCAGTTTAATTTGCAGGGGCCCAATCACTGAACATAAGAGAGTAGAGGGAAATTAATTTTTTCTCCCCTAAAATTATGAGTCTAAGGCCAGTTCCATTTTTTGTTCATTTAAACTAGTTTATGGAACCTTAACTTTCTATAAACCAAACTCAGCTTATATTCTCCTGGAGAATAAACAAAGAAGAGCCATTATGCAAAGAGCATCCCATTTTCCTCCTTCATCAAACTGAATGGCCAGCAGAGGTAAGAAACCCCTAGAGTGCCCTAAATGATATTATTAACCATAAATAATTTTGCTATAGCTAATTTTATCAACTTGTACTGCCACAGATAAAAAGAGTTTGGAAACAGATGTTTGCTATGATAAATTTTCATTGTTGTATCATCAAGAGTAACCACCTGCTGGCCCACCTGGCTGGAGAAGAGGTAGATTCCAGCACTATGCTCTTGGTCAACCAGAAATGTTATCACAGTTGAAGGAAAAGATTTCATTCCTTTTAAAAGATGAGGTAAGCAAGGTAACCATTCATGAAATGGTTCTTTGGAGTAAAAACAAGAGCTTGACTACAAAAAGAGAAAGGAAAAGTTAATGCCATCTTAAAATATAAGCTCAATTCAGTTATCTTAAGCAAACAAACTAGCGAACCACTATGTTGTCCTGATTAACCACAAATAATAGAGACAATTCTTTGATGTCTATGCTTCTCTTTTGGGGATGGGAGTCCAGAAAACACTGCAAAGCATCTCTTTCTGGCATGAGTTGTTTTCCTAGAACTACTGTGTAGGTCGGGATTCAACATCACTAGGTAACTACCATTAAATCCAAGAGAGGCACAACTGGGTGCAAAGGGGAATGAATTTTTTCAGGCTGTAGAAGTGCCATCTTTTAGATGAATAATAATCCATGAAAAAATTCAAGAAATAAAAGTTCTTAATTTTTAAAATATTTAATACCAGGGGCGCCAGATCAAGCCCTGTGTAGGGCTGCCTTCACAGAGGGGAGTCTGCTTCTCCCACTCCCTCTGCCCTGCCCCCCCCGATCATGCACCCATGTGCATTCTCTCTCGCTCTCAAATAGAATCTTCAAAACATAAAAGTAAAATGAATACAATATTTAACACCATACCTCACTCAGAGTCCTGTTTCTCTCAAAGGTGATAGTAACATAATCAACTATAAAATATAAAGGTACAGAAATTATAAGCAGTATATTTCTAAATGTGTCACTAATTAAGTATGCACAATACAGTTTTTTTATACTTCCAACAGAGCATGCCTATTGTCTCAGATTTAAATTTTTCCCCTTCAGTTTTAGGCCACTGACTTATATAAAGCAAGCCTACCTTCCTACTTTATCCTATTTTTATTTTATGTCATTTAAAAAAATCTTTATATGCCATCATGTTGGAAAAAAAAGTCTCAATTTACCTTCAAAGGGTTCTCTGTTAGCAAAACATTTTTCATTATACCACAGTCTTCCTTTGATATAGTCAACCTATATGAATAAATGAAGAAATAAAAATATCACTTACGGAATAGGTAGACTTAAGATATAAAATTGAAAAAGTTCTGAAGTGTGAGAGTTTAGGAATGGGAGGCAAATAAAGCAAGAACAATCATATGTCAACAAAAGAAAAGGCAGTAGAGTGAGGACAAGGGACAAGATTATGCATTTGGAACAACACATATAAAAGGAATAAAAAGGCAAGAAACTTCATGTGAATGGGCCTCTGTTAGTGATAGACGCTGTCATCGGTCAGCATCAGACCGTCATTCTGGACCTACCAGACGCTGCCAGACAGTTGTCACAGTCATGATGGGTCACATGTTTACAGATTGTATATGTTGGATATGAATTACGTGTGAGAGTCTGAGGATGGTTTTGTTATGGTAAGATTCCTATCCTCGAAGTCTTGAAGAAAGAAGAAGACAAAAGAAGACAAAAGAAGACAAAAGAAAGACCTTGCGTTTTTATAGACCAGCAAGAAAGTCTTTATAATCTGTGCATTAAAAGTCTTTTAAATAGATGCCCTAAAATAGATTGTGGTGATGCTTGCACAGCTCTGTGATTGTACCAGAGGGCACTGAATTGCAGACTTCAAGTGGGTGAACTTTATGCCATGTGAATTATATCTCCATAAAACTGCCAAACAAATGAAAAAGCACTTCAAAATGGAATGGACAATTTATTTGAATGGTACAGTATCTTCAAGCTAAGCTGTTACATCAAATGAACTTTTAGAGTTCTTATATAAATCTTTAGGTTTGCAGGATACCATAATTATCATTACGATATCTAGGCAATTGATCTAGAATTTATATTGGGCCTTGACTTATTCCTTTTCTTTCTCTTTAGAGTCCTTGTTTTTTTCCTACTTAGAAGCAAACTGGGGAAAGTGCAGTGAATATGCTTGGGGAGAATTTAAGCTGCCCCAGTTGGCCTCATGGCTCAGGATACAGAGATTGGTCAGGAATGAACACATGATCCAAGTCAGATTAATGAGTCGGCCCAGACCTCCTGGGGCTCCCAGTAAAAAGACAGCTCATGCTTATTGGGATGACTAAACTGACTACATCAAAACCTAGTGCCTATTCCTACTAACAACTGGAGAAAACCGACTGAGAATGAAGCTAACCTAGAGGAAAACAGGACCTAAATGTGGAGAAGACAGAGTCCAACAGACATCTGTTAGGCACTCAGTCCAGTCATGTCTGGAAGCTGGGTCCATCCCCACTTGGAAATCCCTACTTCCATGAGACAATAGTTCTCCTTTGCTAAAATCACTTTTAGTTTGGTTTCTGTCATTTGCCTTCAGAAGATTCTGACTACCGATGTAGGGGTGAGGATCCAACTCTTCTAAGTTCGTATCACTAACCAGGTGGAGGTTGTTCTTACATCATGTGACTTAATCACTTCACCTGACAGGTAGGTATTGTTATGAAACAATTGAGGCCAGACGGTGCTAGAACTGGTTCAAAGTTCACTGTGACATGGCGGATAAACCAGTGTCAATGTGGCTCCCATCTGTCTTCAATAACGCACTGATTCTGCAAATATTTACTGAGACCCCCTGACAGCCAGGTGGCCTGGTACCTTATTTGCATAGGATGGCAGATAACACAGTCCTTGACATGACACCTCAAGTCTCGTGAGGCTGCTCAGAGGGCCACTCAGAGAGAGGAGGGTGGTGAACAATAGGAATTAGTGTTGAGAGATTTTGGAGATTGCACAGGTAGGGCACGCTGGTGGTCAGGGAGGGATTCCTGAAGAATGAGGAGAAATTCTCCAAGTGAAATTGAAAGAAGGAGGGAGGGCCTGGTGAGAAGATAAGACATCTTATATGATGGAGCATATAAGGTGCTAGAAGTGTTGGCTCATCTCACAGAAGGCAAATGTTTACTATGTTGGCAAAGAGAGCAGAGAGGACAAGGCTGAAGAAGGTAAAGAAGGCTCTGACTGGGAAGGCATTTGTACTCCTCGCATGAGTTTGAATTTTATCCTTAGAAAACAGACCTGAAGTCCCTGCTGGGTCCACTGAACAGACTGGGGTGGCTAACAGATTTCACCTCATGATAAGTTCCCAATTTAAGGCCTTTGTACTTCTTATTACTCTTTCTGGACCTGCTTTGTCACAACCATTCCTGAAGGTCATTTGAGTTTCTGTTTAAAGTTCAACTCCTTGGAAGGCCTGCTAGAATCACCCTATTTAAAATACTATATTATCTCTTCTTCACTCCCTATTTCTCTTCCCTGCTTTCATGTCGACAAGCCCGAATTACAATCTGCAGTCACATCATGCATTTGTTTATGAACCTGTTTGAAGACTACCTCCTTCAATAGAGTGGTAGTCTACAGGAGAGACGGGGGGACTTTATCTGTCTCATTCCACAGATAGAATCCCCCTTGTTGAAACAAGCATGGCATATAGCAAATGCTCAGCTAATATCTGTTGAATAAACGAATGAGTGAATGAACAATCATCAAGTATTAACTCCTTCAACTACCTGCCAAAGAGCCACATATATCCCATTCCTACCATCTTTCCTTCAATCATTATAAAAAAGATCTTATCTAAAGAAAAATCCCTATACTTTTAAGAAAAAGTTAACTTGTTTCCTTTTCCTTCTCTGCCATACTACTTTACTGCCTTTGGAATACTTATTTTTCCCTCCTCTCACCACCAACAAAACCCCCTGATTTTTGCTGAGATATTTTAGCTCAGGAAGGTTTATTATAATATACTTGCAAATAGTAAAAACCTCTCTGAAGGACAATTTGTGTAACCATTTATTAACTGATCTGCCAGTCCAAGTTCTAAAAATGTATTGTACCCATATATTTGGACTACAAACCTGCCACATAGAAAATTTTTAATGGCAACATTGTGATAGCAAAAGATTGGGAAACTACCCAAGTATCCATCAATATGGAACAGTTTAGGTCAACTCTGCGAAGTCCACAAAACAGAATACTTAGAGTATGAAAGAAGGGGGTAAAAGGCCATTCTTCATGTACTAATATGAACTTTCCTCCCAATATGTTGCTAAGTGAAAACAACAGGTATGTACATATTTAGAACATAGAAAGTAAGGATGATTTATATTCATAATTATTTGAATTTACATTTAAAAATCACTGAAAAGATAAAAGATGGAGGGGGTGGGGAGAAGCTGGGTGAATATATACAAAGGAGCAAGTGAGACTTTTCAATGTGGATCTTTACATAACCTTTCTGGTTTTTACTCTGGGGAACATATTACTATATTACTATTTGAAAACAATAATGTTTAGATGTTGGAAATTCTAAGTTCCCTTGCAACATGTTGTTTCAAGATCTTCGTCTAGCACTTTACTTTGATCTATATAGACAGAAAACATAGATAATAAAATGAGAAAAACCACTGCTCATCACTGTTTGCTCCTCTCTTTAGCTCCCCAATATCCGTGCTCGTTGGTTTATTGTGTTAAAGTTCTTTCTTGAGTATTTTCCTTAGCCAGGATAACTGGATGGTGTATTCTCTGAATTGTTTCTCAGTCTGAAAGATGAATAATCTCTTGGCTAGTAATAGGATTTTTGGACTTTGGCTCTTTTGTCTTGATAGTCTATAGATGTGGGTTTTACTATTTTTCCAGCTTCTACGGCTGTATATATCTAATACTAGTGACGTATATTTGGTTTTGTTCTTTCTGGTTAGACATGTAATATTTTCCCTTTCACCTTCAAATTCAGAAATATTATTAGGAAACACCTATGCAGACAGCTTTTTCAATTCTTCCAGGATTTAGCGGGCCTTTGCAATAGATAGCCTTGGATCTTTTTTAATTTCAGTGTAATCTTCTATTATTTGTGTTAATATTGCCTGTCTTCTATTTGTTCCTTTTTTATTCCTTCCAAAAATTCTCTCACCTCTTAGGCCTGGGTTATCCTCAAAGACTTATCTTTGCCCCAGTGATTTTTTACTCATCTTCCCTAGATGGTCTGAGAAGTTTCTTCCTCTTCATCTTCTATGCCACTTATTTGCATCCAAACAGTGGCTCTTCTGTCATTGATTTATTCCATTTCTAATTGCAATTTGTGGTATTTAGTCCCAGAAAGTATTTTTATGTGGCACTTGAAACCCTAAGCTAATAAATGTTAGTGGCCTTTTGTTTCTTGCTACTATCTCAGTGCTACTATCCCAGTACTACCTCGGGAACCACAGAAGATGTGTTCACTGGATCATCGTTAAAGGAGTGGATTAACTTCTGTTGTTATTGTTCAGTTGTTGTCTGTCGTCGTCTCCATCATCAACTCCAGTGTATATTCTGATGCTAATGATCTTATCATTAAATGCTCATCATATGCTCCCAAGACGCTGGGCTGGCTTAGATGTATTTTCAAGGGAGTGTTCCAATCTGGTTTGGAGAGCACCTCAGAATGTGGTTATATTGGAGAGACCGAAGGCCAAGAGATCTGTCCACCTCTGGGCTCACATTCCCCCCTCACCTCAGAACCAGAAAGAGGTTTCCTTGCTTTGGTCTCCTTCAACTTGTTCACCTCAGATTCAGGAAGAATGTACCCTTCCCACTGGGATTCTCTCCAGGAGACCAGCCACTCTCTCATGGTTGACAGAAACCTTCTCAGGGGGGGTTCCCAGAGCTCCGCAAGCCAAGCTCTCTCCAGGAACCCCCAACTTTAGTCCTCCACCTGCAAGTCTTTGTGGCCAAATGCCTTGTTCTCACATGTCCCATGAGAGGAAGGAAATGCCAGGTTTCCTCAGTGGAATTCCTCAAAGCTTGGGCTTCGAGTGAGTCCAGCTGTCTGGCATCCCCAACATCCTTGACTTAACAGGCAGATGGACAGGAAATGGAAGTTAGTGGGAGCTGAGGGGTGACCGACAAAGCTCAGGTTATAGTCTCCTTTGTCTCCTTATTTCATCATTTTTGTGTGATTTAGTTTTAGCCGATATGTTTTGGTTTCTAACATCTTACTTTATAGTTAGTTTTCCATTTTTTGTCTTTGCAACTGTTTTCCTTCTTTCTTTCTTTTTTTTTTTTTTTTTGTGAGAACCAATGGGTTACTCTTTAATCCTTTTTTCCTTCCTCTGGTGGGTTGGAAGCTTTAGCTTATATGTCTTTTTCTTTTATGATAATTATCCTTTAAACTTTATCATTTGTGTGGAACTATACATTTTTCTATCAAATTCCAAAATTATTCTCCTTATTGATTCTCCTACCAAACGAGGATCTTAAAATGCGTTGGTGATTCTTTGAAAATTATTTCCAGTCCTCCCTGTATTATCTGGAATTTTGGTTCTGCCCAAGTACAAAACACAAAATTTGTAACCATTACTTTTTATGCCAATTCCATTCTTTAAACAAATATTTACTGAGTGCCTGCCTTGTGTGAGGCACCTTGCTAGACGCAGATCCCAGAGAGGAGATCACGGACCAGGTGCCTGCCTCTGTTCAAGCTGAAATCTCACCTTCTAGCTCTGTCACTATTTCTGGCACCCCAATCCTTTGTGGGGGTCTCTGGGTGATAAACTCTCCTAATGTCTTATCTGTGCAAATTTCTTTTCTCCACCCTCATTCTTGAATGATAGAGTTGAGCTAGGTTTGGGGTCCTATTCTGACAGGTGTTTCCCCCTGTTCTTTCTAACATACATCAGTTTTAACTGCTCTCCCTGGTTCTCTGCTTCACATTTCCTCCAATTAAAATGGCAAGAAGTTAATACCATTTGCTTCCTAAGACATAAGTGCTCCTTCCTTCTAGATGGTGTGAGTCTGTGTGCACACGTAGGTGTGTGCCCACAGGCCTGTATGAGGATGGAAGGAGGAAGGGACACAGCAAAAGGCTAGGAATAAGCATAATTTTGTTGTGGTTTCCGAACTGAAGCATGCTTTGTGTTGATGGGAATTACCTTGTTGAATCATAAAACTTGACTTTGCAATAGAGAGGAAAGAAGAAAAGAAAAACCTGATGGGTTGGGGCGCCTGGGTGGCTCAGTTGGTTGAGCGACTGCCTTTGGCTCAGGTCATGATCCCGGAGACCCGAGATCGAGTCCCACATCGGGCTCCCTGCTCAGCGGGAAGCCTGCTTCTCCCTCTCTCACTCCCCTTGCTTGTGTTCCCTCTCTAGCTGTGTTTCTCTCTGTCAAATAAATAAACTCTTTAAAAAAAAAAAAAAAAAACCTGATGGAACCCTAACCTCCCCCCAACCCCAAGGCCAGAAGCAGAGCTGTGGCTAGCCTTTCTCCACGTAGGCACAGACCCATGTGGGGATAGATGGATTGGGAAGAAAGTGTTACCCAAATCTCAGCCCTGAGTCTCTTCCCAACTGGGCACCATTGTGTAGAATACACCTCAACTACCCCAGAATCCCAGACAGAACATACAAAGAAAAGGTGGGGGAGGCATCTGAACAGGGAGAGGCACTTCTTCCTTCCAAACAGAAGGGGAGATCATTGCTTAAAGTTTGCTAGAAACATGTTTAAGTTCAGACTATAAATAAGATCATAGTAATAGGAATGATCTACGTTGTGGATTCTTGTCTTGCATCTCATGTCTTAGGTCATTGAGGAAACACCTATCTTCTAATCAACCCTTGGGAATTTAAAGCTTCTTACCCTTTCGAAACCACAAAAGTCTGCTCTTGAGAACTACAAGGAAAAAAAAACACTTTAATTTTTGCTTGCATATCAGAAGGCATAACAAAACTAGCAATCTGAATTATACTAAAGAGAAATGATGCTTTCTGTATCCCAGTAGTTGGGAGCATCACATACTGAAACCAACCTCTAATAAAGTGTATATAATATTCTGGCGATTTCATCTTTGGTTTTTGCTTCATTTCACTATTTTAATAATTTGTTTGTGCTTGAACTTAATTTCAGATGTAATAAGAGGCTCCTGGGTGGCTGTCAAGTGAGCATCCAACTCTTGGTTTCAGTTCAGGTCATGACCTCAGAGTCATGGGATCAAGCCCTGTGTCAGGCTCTGTGCTCCATGGGGAGTCTGCTTGAGATTCTCTCTCTCCCTATCCCTTGACCCCTCCCCCTTCTCTTTCTAAAATAAATAAAATTAAAAAAATTTTTGTGGTATGCATATTATATATCCTCACCAAAAATGCATATTCCCCTTCTCTGAATCTCAAAATTAACTTTTTAATTTGTTAATTTGTAATACTATATTTAGTTTTATACGTTACTATAAAGTACTTTGGGAACATATATGACTATAAAATAGATAAATAATCTTCTACAGGTACATATTTAAAAGTTACTATAAATTTGTATAGCAATAAAACAGGAATTGTTTTCAAAGGATATATTCAACACTAGAGGGCAAAGGAAAAAGTCATTTCCATTTCTTAAATGGAAAAAGCATTTAAATTCTAAGATATACCACACATAGTTCAAGTATCAAGAATCTCCACTTTATGTTACAGAAGATATGTAAAAGCAATTCACATACCGGTAAGACAGAGGATGATGGGTAACGGAGATCTCCACTTACAAAAAGACCCAGGGAGGTGAGGAGAACTAAAAAATGATTTGTTAAAATCATATCCACCACTGAAAGCTCTGTGTGCTCTAAGGGAAGAAATCATACCAGGGGTTAAAAAATAAGGAAAAGGTGAGCTCCCGAGCAAAGCAAAGACATTTCATCAATACTGATCAAGTCCCAACATACACGGCATACTGAAGAAGCCAAAGTTAGAGGAATTACCTTCTCCAGTTTCGGAATAGATTGTCTCTGTCAGGTTATACCACACGGTATCATTGTAATCCCAAAATCCAGAAGAACTGAGGCCTATGTAAACACCTAACATGAGAAGAAAGGAAGGTTAAGTCTAGATAACTTTACAAAGCAAAAATCCCACTCCTGTGGGGTTCAGTCTTTTGGGGCCAGAGTCCTCATCTGTCCCACCCTCCAAATCACTGTATGCCCCACCTCAACTACCCTCCCCTCTGTTTCAATCTCATTTCCCAAGAAATGGAAAGATGAAGTGACTTCAGGTTAACATAGGAGTTTAGCCAACCATCTGATTTAAATCTTAAGGATTTCATTTTATATTGAAGGGGATCTGAATATACCACCCCAAAATATGCTACTCTGGCTTAAGGATTACTTGGAGCTAAAGGCAAATGAGAATCAACAGACTCAGGAAGAGTTCTTTGCCCTCTCCTTACCTGCCTAAAAGCAGAGTATAATTTTCCCTTTGGGAAACATGCCTCCTCACCCCTGTACCAGGAAGAGAAGAGCTCTCTTATCATCAGCGATGGGAAGGGAGTCAGCCGTGAGACAAGTTTGCATAAACAGACTTTACTAGAATAGCTCTTTTCTTTCACTAGTCCCCTTGCATATTTCCTACTCACTTCCCCATAATTTATCATTCCATGAAGTCCAAACTTCTTTCTTTTCTTAAAATGGTATCTATGCCCCCAAGTTTAACCACTCAAGTTTTACTTCTATTCAGTGAACTCCCATGAATGTAAATATTAATACAAACTGTATGCTTTTTTTCCCTAACATGCCTTTGTTAATTTAATTCACAGACCTCACTCACTGAATATGAGAGAGTAGAGGAAGAGTTTTTTTCTTTTCTGACGGTATTTTTGTAAGCATAAATACATTCCTATTTCAAAAATACAATCTTATTCAATACTTTAAAAACTCCAAGAGGAAAATGAAAATTCCAAGAGAAAGCAACCGTGTTCGATTTACTTTAATATTTGTGATTTTAAAAACAGAATGCTTCATGAGAGCCTAGTAAAAGAAGAAGATGGAACACACTGCATATACCTTGCTCTTGCCTTTCTTTTTGGCCATGGCTAAGAATGTTGGGAGTCTTTCACTTTAAATACAGAATATTAACCTGAACTCTAGTCAAAGACTAGAAGAAGTCAAAGACTTCTAG
This sequence comes from Spilogale gracilis, assembly GCA_004023965.1. Lineage (NCBI taxonomy): Eukaryota > Metazoa > Chordata > Mammalia > Carnivora > Mephitidae > Spilogale > Spilogale gracilis. Next base: position 125,080 of record PITA01002935.1, read on the forward strand.
ACTAGAAGTCAAAGACCACTCTATTGAGGACAGTAGGGAAGCCTAAAAATGGCTGATATCTATACATTCTGTTTCCCAGGGATGAATGTAGGGCCACTCATATCATGAAGTATGTATTTTCACTCTCAGCTGTTTTCCATGTAGGGAAAGATGTAGCAGGAAGTGCTGTTATCATTTACTTTCTCCAGGTAGAGGAAAGCTAATGACAAGCATTGTCTTTCTAAGCACTAAATCTCATTCCACAGATAACACTATCCTACTTCTAAGTAGGGATGATTACCAGTGTCCCCTATAATAGTCCATGACCAGACCCCTGCAAAGTGTAGAAATATTTAATAGAGAAGTAAGCAGTGAAATAAATGCCTTATTCTGGTTAATACTTTTAGACTCAAATTAAGTTACAAGCCACTCTGTATAACAAACAACCACAGCTGGAGCACCTGGGTGGCTCAGTCATTAGGCGTCTGCTGTCGACTCAGGTCATGATCCCAGGGTCCTAGGATCGAGCCCCACATTGGGCTCCCTGCTTGGCAGGGGGTCTACTTCTCCCTCTCCCACTCCCCTTGCTTGTGTTCCCTCTCTGGTTGTGTCTCTGCCAAATAAATAAATAGAATATTTAAAAAAAACAAAAAACAAACAAACAAAAAACCGACTACAACTGTATCCCAGGATTACAGAAGTTGATGTAGACTACTGTGAAGAGTTTGGATTTTATTCTAATGACCAAAAGGAAGCCACTGGTTATCTGATGCAGGGAGGTGACATGATTTGGTTTACACTTAAGAAGATCACCCAGTGGCTGTATTGAAGGTGGGTTGTACTGCGGCAAGAATAGAACTAGGGAGACCATTTAAGAAGTTATGAATTAGTCTCATGGAAAACCAATGTTGATTTAAGATTTCATCAGAGGGGAGAAGTGGTCACCCTGGGTACAGCACCATCCTGGAATGTCATGATAATAGGAGAGGTCAGGCAGGAATGCATTCTAGATTTTAGTTTTGAATAAGTGAATATAACTGGGGTAAGGAATACTGGAGAGGAAGAGATGTCACAGGAAGATGAATCAAGAGTTCTATATTGAACTTACTGTATTTGACATGTTCATTATAGATCAAGAAGAAATGTAAAATAGATAACTGAATAGAGGAGTTTGGTCTCCAAGGAGTGGTCAGCACCCAAAATAGAAATTTGGGAATAATGGATCTAAAGATGGCATTTCTACCAAAGGATTGAGTTAAGTTTCTCAGAGAGAGAAGTGGTTCCATAAGGAATGAGAGTCCAGGACAAAGTCCTGAGTTCAACAACACTTGAGGGATCACACCAACTAGAAGCCCATCTAGAAAACTAAGGAGTGACCAGAGTGGTAGAATAGAATCAAAGGTGTTATTGGGAAAGCCAAGAGAATAAAGTATTTTGAGGGGACAGTGGAAAACTGTATGAACTGCTGCTGGGAAAGATAATAGAATGAGGATAGAGAATTGGCTGCCAGGGGTACCTGAGTGCTGAGTCTGTTAAGTGTTGGACTCTTGATTTTGGCTCTGGTCTAGATTTCAGGATAGTGAGATGGATTCCCCATGGGCAGGTTCCGCTCAGTGAAGAGTTGGCTTCCTCCTTCTACCTCTTTCTCTGCCCCTCCCCCAGCCCATGGGTGTGGTCTCTCTCTCTCTCTCTCTCAAATAAATAAATAAATCTTAAAAAAAAAAAAGAATTTCCAGGGCACCTGGGTGGCTCAGTGGTTAAGCTTCTGCCTTCGGCTCAGGTCATGATCCCAGAGACCAGGGATCGAGCCCCGCATCGGGAAGCCTGCTTCTCCCTCTCTCACTCCCTCTGCTTGTGTTCCCTCTCTGGCTGTGTGTCTCTCTGTAAAATAAATAAAAAATCTTAAAAAAAAAAAAGAAAAAGAATTCCCTGTTGGAAGTGACCATATGGAGATCATGGGTGATCTTAGGAGGAAACATTTCAGAAGAGCAGTGAGAAACAAACACTGATCTGTAGTGAAATGAAGACAAAGTGGGAAGGTGGAAAATGTAGCCCCATCTACAAAAAGTTCTTTGCATAAATTTTACTTTGAAGGAGAACAGAGACATGCTTATGATGGGAGATATTAGGGTTTGTTTGTATGTTAATGGACCCAATCCAGTAAGGAGGGAGAGAAGGTGATGCAGAGGGAAAGGTGACATTTTGCCACATAGATGTAAGTGCTTCGGATGGCTGCAGGGAGTGGGGTCCAGAAGAACAAGGGTTGAGGGTGGTTCTGACAGCAGCCCACACTTCTCATGATGCAACGGGCAAGAAGGCAAAGAGTGCAATGCGAATGCAAGTAGAGTGGCAGGTTTGCAGGTGCGATGAAGGTGCTCTACATGAACTATGAGATAAAGTCACAGCTGAGAGCAAAAAGGAGAAGAAGGCGATGCAGAGGACTAGAGGAATGGGAAGAGGTGTGAGAGAAGGTCATTTTTCAGAGTTGGAAAATAAACATACCAGTGAAAATAGACAGGATTTCCAGGTGGTGCTGAGTGCCCCCCTTGAGATGTGTGATCGTGAACTGACAGTGAAACAAGTTAGTGGGACGTGAATGGGAGACTGGTGTGCAGTGTTTTCTCTGGCAACACTTGGCTCTTCCAGGGCAGGAGTAGAGGTGGTTTTTACCCAGAGTTAGGTCTGCATGGGGACAGAAGACAGAACAGGGCAGGGGAGTAACAGAAGTATCAGTAAGTGTGAGCTATGCAACCTATGGACGGTAGAGAGAAAACCAAGGGTGTTGAGATGTGAAAAAAGTCTCAGTGAAATCAAAGCAGAGCTGGCATAGGAAGACTAGGGGAGACTGACAGAATGGGGAGGTCATGGACAGCACGAGATGCTCATGGTAGAGATTCTGCAGATAATAACATTATTGGAGACGATGAGGTCCAGAATATGGCCATAGAAGATGGGGGAAGATCACTGGAGAAGAGGAGTCCTTGAAGCTGAGTATTGCATGAGATGGTGAAGCCATTGAAAATAGTGACAACAATAGCATGGTGAGGAGGGCAGGGGTCCAGAGGCTGAAGTCATCCATGAGGGAGTATGAGTAACATGAAGGTCAGCCAGAAGGAGTTATAGGGAGGGAAAGTCTGAGTTCCAAGGATGTGGGAGTTTTGAAGGGAAGACAGAGTAGATACTGAGAAGTAGCCCCAAGGAGAAAGGATGATGACCCTATCCCCTAGGCATGAGACACTTGGAGGCGTGTGAGAAGGGATGTTACTGGGACCAGCCAGCTGACACTCTAGGGCAGCAAAGTGAAGAGGCCATTCAGAGAAAAGATGAGCCATGTGGGGGAGATTGCTGCTGACAGACCACAAATGCCAATGAATGGCTCTGGGTAGATGGAAAGGGACAGAAGTTTGAATTAAATTAAGTCCAGAACCGTGTGTGGGATAGGAACCGTAGAGACCTGGGAACTTTAGGTTTCTGTGGGTGACAGATAAAGATGGGATGAGAGGAAGAGAGGCTAGGCAGATGTGCTGGGAGTGTTACAGGGGAGGAACGTGAATAGCAAGCCCAGACTGGAACCCACGGGGCTCCCGGAGACCTGTTCCCACCATTAACCTCCTGTGGTATGAAGGCTGGGGGCAGGGGCTGGGCTGGGTGTGTGGGATGGGGGAGGTGAGTGGGTGGGGTGGGGACAGACAAGGGCCTCACAAAAGAACTGCAAATTTAGGAAATGGTTTCTGGATCCTGTGGGAACTTTCTTTTTTGCTGCAGTAGAGGAGAAAGCTGCTGGTGGTGGGGTGGGGGAGGGGAGTTGCTAAAGCCATTTCTTTTCTCGAGAGGTTGAGTGAGATCCCAAGGAGTGGAGGCTGCTCCTTCTCCTCCGTGACTCTCCGTTGCATGACAGCATGGAGCAGGAGAGCTGAGAATCGCTCCTCTCCGGTGGCTCAGGGAAGTAAAGCGGGTTGGAGACAGAGAAGGAGGGAGTCCTAGCCAGGCATCCATGAAACAAAGTCAGAAAAGGAGCTGAGTTTCCATGTGGTTGACACAGAGGGGGAAGATTTCTCGAGAATTTCCAACTAAACCAATTCAGCACAAGCAGGCTCATAAGACTAGAGAACACAACACAACTAAGCCATTAAAAATTCAAAGACATTTGGGGCAAAGCCATTTGTCTACCCCTATACCAAAGCACACTGTTTGAATCGGTTACTTTATAATAAGTCATGTAGGGCAAGTTTTTGTTCTTCTTTAAAATTATGTTATTCACATTGTTTCAATTTCCCATATGAATTTTGGGATTGGCTTGTCAATTTCCAAACACACATGAAAAAATACTGCTGTAATTTTTCTTGGAATTGTATTGAACGGACTGAAAAATCTGGAGAGAATTAACAACTTCATAATAGTAGAAGTTCTTGTTCATGCACATAAAATATCTTATTTATTTTAGTCTTTTTTTTCAATGCCCTTCGTTAAATTTTATAATTTCTATCCAACAGGCCATACAACTCTTTTGTTTCTTTGCTTATTTATTCCCAGGTACTTTTTGGGGTTTGTTACGTTCTGAACAGGAATTTTAAAAAATTATAATCTTTAGTCTTTGGTGGCGTGGTTTTTATATGTTACTTCATTCCTCAATTTTGTAGTACTCTGTATTTGTTCTGATTCCTTGCTGCTCATTCTTTTGGATTTTTTGATGCACATATTACCTGTGAGTAATGAAATTTTGTTTCTTATCTTTTAGTTCTTTTATTTCCCTTATTATTCATCGGGCTGGAGACTCGAAGGTCACCAATGACCTAGGGAAAGCAACCACCAATAACACACTGGCAGCTGGAATGCATAAAGAGGCCATTAAATACTATGGTAGTAATCCAAAAACACATACCTAACAAATAAAATAATCTTATAATATGATGCCTTAGAACATGACATCTATTTACACATGGCAGGAATAGCAGACGGATAAGAAATGCAAGGATCAACCTCTGAGAGGAAGTAACGTATTAAGCGGTGGCAGGGGATATGTGAAAATGGGAGAGACACTATAGTCACTATGAACATAGCCAAAAGCCACAGCTGCAGGTAGACAAGAGGAAGCAATGAAGAGTAAGTAGCAGGTATTTTGGGGAAATGGTTTTACTGCCTTATGTCTATGCATCTAACTTGCTCTGCCAGTGAAACACCACTGCTACAAAACACAAGACTCCACACCCAACTTTCAGTAAAGCCCGTGAACTTACCATTGCCTGTTGCATTCAAAATGAAGCCCAGTAACGCTACGTCATTGGCGCAGGGACACTTCGCCACTTTGAGGTCTACCACATGTGGATAGACTTTGGCGATATCATTTTTTGTCATTATAGCCCCAAGATCCCACTGAAGAATAGGTTCTGTAGAAATCAAATTTAGGTGTTTAAATGTGGCAGCAGTCTTAGGGGGGAATGTTCCTACTTTCCTTTTAGAGTTCTTGGTTTTGTTTTCCCAAGTTTTTATTTATATTCCAGTTAGTTAATATAGAGTATAAGATTAGTTTCAGGTGTAGAATTTAGTGATTTAACACTTTCATACAACACCCAGTGCTCATCACAAGCACCCTCCTTTAAGGGTTTTTAAAGTACTATGTTAAGAGTTTCTGAAGTACTATGCCGCCGTCCCTTAGAGTGGGTATATTATCTCACCCTTCATGAGTTGAGAAATAGGTTGATTCTTATTTTCCAGAGTAGAAGGAATGAGGTCTATGCACCCTTGATGGGGGCCCAGCATGGTCACTACAGCAGAAAAGCATGTGGGCCGGGAGGCACTGCTTTGACCGTCTTTGGAAAGTAAAACTGGCTGAAGGATCTACCCCTAGAAATGGAATTGTGGAGTCACAGGACATTTATAATTTAGAGAACAATTTCTGCTTTAAAAGCCCACACAACACATTCACTGTTTCTCCAATTCCATTGAAATGGCAGCAGATACAGAAAAATGAGAATAAATCCAGAACACCATGAAAGGACAAGGAGAGGTATTATCAGTGACTGAGAACTGAGAAAGGTCCCTGGAAGAGATGAAGAAGTTGGGCTAGCATTAGAAGTGAAAATCAATCAGAGGGAACACATTCTAGCCATCAACCCAGCAATCTATTCTTGGATATGCATGTGAAGGGTTGGAGTTGGATGAAGTGAAATTTTAATAATAAAAAAATGGGAGGATTTTTTTTTCTTCTGAAAAAGATTAGAACAGGGTGTTCAAAAAGCAAGCCAGGACAATTTGACAAAATACTGCTGTCTGGGGGCGCCTGGGTGGCTCAGTTGGTTGGGCGACTGCCTTCGGCTCAGGTCATAATCCCGGAGATCCGGGATCGAGTCCCACATCGGGCTCCCTGCTCGGCGGGAAGCCTGCTTCTCCCTCTCTCACTCCCCCTGCTTGTGTTCCCTCTCTGGCTGTGTTTCTCTCTGTCAAATAAATAAATAAAATCTTTAAAAAAAAATACTGCTGTCTGAATTTCAAAGGTAGTCAAAGGACTTTTTAAAAGAGATATCTAATAATCAATTCTTTAGCTGTTTATATCTGTATGAGGCAAATCTTTACCATTTCTCCAAATCTGTCACAAAAATCCCCAAATTTTAAGTGATACATTTTTCACTTTGTGGAAAGCAAGAAATGGACCTCAGTTTCCATCTGGGTTGATACAGTGTAGCTTAGAATGGAAAGAGATACAATTTATAACCAAACGAATTCACTCTAAAATTCAAAGAAATTTGGACTGATTCTCCAGGGAGTAGCACGTCTATGCAGGCAATTAATAACCAGATCTTAGAGCACAGGAAGATTGGACCTTGCATCTGGGGCATGATTGCATTGAACTGAAAACACTGTATTACTTATGCACATGCTCTTCAAAGTCAGATACTGTACTTAAATGCTTTAGAATGAGGGAGTGACCAGAAGTCTTGACTATTACTGAGAAGCCAAGAAGGGGACAGAAAAGTGACCCATATGAGAGGGGATGAGTGGCTAGGCTTAGGAACAGTTATAGTGGAGTAGTCTAGGGTGTGGATCGGAGATTAGGAAGTAGGGCACTATTTTTAAACATCTTTTTTGAGTTAGTAGTGAATAAAAGAGTTCCTATTATAATCCTAACTTTAACCCTTAATGGCCACTTCTCAATGCTTTCTCCCCAAAGTCTCCAACATTTCAGGAAATGAGACCATTATCCACTTGATTGCTCAATAAGAAATCTAGGATTCACCCTGATGCCTCTGTCTCGCTCACCCCCAATCCACCAGGAAGCCCTACCAGCTCTACTTCCAAAACATATTCTGAAGACTCTTACTCCTCACCATCTCCACCACCAATGCCCCAGCCCACATCCTCTGGATCACCTCCCGAGCCGACCAGGACAACAACTGCTAACCAATCCTTTTCCCCCCATTCTTGCCATTCTTCTCCAAGGGTCTATTCTCTGCATAGCAGCCAAAGTGATCCCTTTAGAAAACATAAATCCAAATTTGTCATTCTCTTGCTTAAAACAGTTTTTCATTATAATTAAAATAAAGCCCACAATTCTTACCATGCTCCCTGCCAGCTTCACCAAACTTACTCTAAGCTACTCTATCATTTACTCTGTTTCTACACTGCTGGCCTTTCAGTTGCTCAAACAAATGAATCTCATTCCTGTTTCTGGAACCTATAACAACTCTTTGCTACTACAATACCTCCATTCATTTTAAATAAGTGTCTGCTAAAAATTTAATGCAGTATATAATCTTCTGGGTACATTTCAATATGTAAATGGCTCATACTTCAAATTTTTTTTAAAAACTGAAATAATTATAAATTGTTAACTTAGTACTTAAATGTAGCTAGCATGGAACTTCAAAAATATCAGTCTCAAAAGGCTTGCAATTTCTATTGAGTAGATGACTATTTTTTAAAAATTTGGACACTATGGGGACACCTGGGTGGCTCAGAGGGTTAAGCCTCTGCCATCAGCTTGGGTCATGATCCTGGAGTCCTGGGATCAAGTCCCACATCGGGCTCCCTGCTCAGCGGGAGAAGCCTGCTTCTCCCTCATTCCCCCTGCTTGTGTTCCCTCTCTGGCTGTGTTTCTCTGTCAAATAAATAAATAAATAAATAAATAAATAAATAAATAAATAATTTTTTAAGAAATCGGACACTATGACAAAATAAGAAAGCACAATATTTTGTCATTTTTGTTGCAGATAATTTAGTTTTGGTTAAGGAAATAAAATACAGACATGATTAACGATATCTCTGTCTCCTTCGTGGTCCCATCCCCAAATCCTCCCCAAATGCAGCCATTATCATGAAATTACTGCATCTATTTCTAATCCATATTTTCATATTTTTACTACAATATATATGCACCCATGAACAGTATATAGCATTGCTTTATGTGTTTCCTGAATTTTAAGTGAATGTTCTCCTATTCTGAAACTTGATTTTTCTTTCAATGCTTTGATTTCTGTTCTTGATATTATATATGGTCTGTTTCCGTTTTAACAGAATACACTACAGGTATTTGTCTTTTCCCCTACTGATGGACATTTCCATGGTTTCTCATTTCTCCTATTACAAATAATCCTGCAATTAAATCGATGTGCAGGTGTCTCTTGGCACATATGCAGCTTTTTCTCTAGAGTAGTTCTTAATCCTCTGCACATCAGAATCACCTGTGGGGGTATTTTTTCCTTTTTAATTACAGATGTCTAGCTCTGTTTGTAGAGGTCTGATTTTTTTAAAAAAAGATTTTATTTATTTATTTGACAGAGAAACACAGCTAGCGAGGGAACACAAGCAGGGGGACTGAGAGAGGGAGAAGCAGGCCTTCCGCTGAGCAGGGAGTCTGATGTGGGGCTCCATCCCAGGTCTCCGGGATCATGACCTGAGCTGAAGACAGATGCTTAACCAACTGAGCCACCCAGGTGCCCCTAGAGGTCTGATTTTAATTGGCCCATGGTTGGGTGGAGACATTAATACTTTTCTTACCCAGGAAATTCTTTCCATAAAATGTAATATTTCTTTACTTTTACTCTGCATTCTACTTAGCATTAAATCAAAGTGGGAGTAAAAGAACAGAAGTAAAAAGGACCTGAAACTTATATTACACCATGTTAACTAACTGGAATTCAAATAAAAACTTCTTTAAAAAAGGAACGTGAGGAGAGTAGAAATAAATACAAAGTCCAGGAATGAGGACTTTAAAGATTTTTATATTATATTGCTACAGATGATCCAAAAATTGGACATAAATCAGACAATTGGAAAAGAGAAGTATAGATAATCATATCACTCAATATTCATAACCTTAAAACAACCGATTTTTCATGGAAAAAATGTAAATGTTCTAACAAAGAATGAGCAAGAATTTTTGCTGAGAGTCATCATAGAAGACTATAATGTAATGAACAGTTAACTTTTATAACATTTTCTAGAAGATGCAAAAACTAATTTTATAAAGCCATTGTTTATTATGACCCCAACATGGCAATAGAAAAAGATATATTTCCATATTTCTCTAGCACTCTTTGCAGACATCTATTAATGATTAACCACATGTATTTAATTCTTTGTCATTCCCTGAGAGTAATGTTCCTCTCTCTTTTTCTCTCTTTAGGACTTAGTCTGGTATATAGTAGGTTATAATGTTTGTCGGAAGAATATTACGAATTCCATTTTACTTTTATCTGTTGGCATTTACCTCTGACATTATCCAATAGTGTTCCTTCAGTAGTATAAATATTTAATCCATATTGTAAAGTGATCCTTACTAACCATTCTTCTACAGCTGCAATATCTGAAAACAAAAGGCAAATAATCAGCTATTTTTTTGAATACCAAGTTGGTGAAATTTAAGGCTATATAAACATGACCAACAACATTACTCATTTCCCAATCACATTGACTGCATTTATACATAAGGTTTCCCATGTTTTTCCTACAGACATTTTGATGATAAAATAAATAAAAGAATTATGAAGTGGTTTTACTACCACAGCATAAATCCAGATACTATTTATGTATTTATTTTTTTACATGGGGCTTGAACTCATGACCCTGAGATCAAGACCTGAGCTGAAACCAAGAGTTGCACACTTAACTGCCTGAGTCACCCAGGTGCCCCCAGATTTTAGGTCATAATTTCTCTCTAAGAGCTATTGTGGCTTAAAAAGCAAGTAATGGCACTGCATGTGAAGTATATACTACTATTTTAACTAGACCATGATTAATTAAAATATACAGTGTAATTAACTAATAAGCCAATAGTGGAGATAAAATGGCATAAAACATAATTAATATGAATGACAACACAGAAAGAAAAGTAGAAAAGAGATGGAACAAATAAAAAACTGCCTGATGACAGGTTTCAATGCAACCATATCAATAATCACATTAAATGTAAGTGGTCTAAAAACACCAGTTAAAAGATAGATTTCCAGATTAGATGTAAAAATCAAGACTGAACTCTATATTATCTATAAGAAACCCACCTTAAATATTAATAAAGACCCTGGAGGGTTAAAAGTCAAAGACTGGGTGGGGCCTGGGGAAGCCATGGGTGGTGAACTCAGCCTGGGAGCTCTTATGACATGTGCCAAGGCTGAGGCTGAAATCAGGGCACACTCATGAAAAGCACGGCTGACCCAGCAGCCTCGACTGCACAGGCCTTCATGTATATCCAGGCATCTAGCTGGGTCTGTGCACCCCTCTGGGGAGGATTTGCTTCTCCCAGTGGCTCTGAAGAAGCTGGTACCTGAGTAGATCCAGTGATATTTGTGCTTTTTGCTGTCACTATTTTCCATCAAGCAATTCCTGGACCTTGGGAAAGATAATGGTGTGAGAAAACATATAGGTTTCTATAAATGGAGCTTCCCATGTAATTGACTAACCCAAAAAGAGAAGTCAATCTTCTGATATATGACTGAACTGGCCTCCATTGTGAGGGATTCAAAGTTGGTATGGGCATAACTATCTTTGAATTTTAAAATATGAAGAGCCCTGAGGATCCACAGGTCTTGGATGACTCTCTTCAAGTTTTGACTGAAGTCAGAAATAGTGTGGTTCCTGTGATGGTATGCGGAGTGACTGAATATAAGGAAAAGCATGGATTTAATTCTTTATTAACCATAACATCCAGTTATTTTCTGGATTGGTTTTATACCAACCGCATCTCTTTCCACGTGTGTTTTAACCAGCACACACCTCTGTTTGGTAGTAGTACTAATCCTGCTCATCCCAAACTCACAGAAAATATTAATCCCACCAGCAATATGGCTAACAGAGGGAAGAATGTATAGGAAGTAGCCAAGAAGCTGTGCATAACAGGGCTAGCTGGCCGTGGGGAGAGTTCAAGAGCTCTTGAACTTGAAGTGGAAGACTTCAATGGCAAAGCTCCAAACAAACTTCATCAGCTAGTGGATGTGCCCTCACATCTGCTTCAGATGCTGCTTGAGAGCCTAGTGGTGGGTACTGAGAGCACCTATTGCATGGAGCACTGGGTGTGGGGAATGGGCAATGAATCTTGGAACACTGAAAAAAAAATTTAAGTAACAATGAAACAAAAAAGAACTCAGGGAGAACAACAGAACTGCATGAAGAGTTCTAGAAAATGGGAATGTCTGGCTGTGAAGGCCTTAGGTACTTTGGGTGAAGAAGACTTGCCTATGAGCTAAGTGACTAAGGTGATGGTATCCCACACTGAAAAAATAGCACCATAGCTACTCCAGTGCTTGGAGGTTTATTTTAGCTCAGACCAGCTGGTTGTTTTCCATGGAGTCCTTCCTACGGCTACAGCTCCTCCATGAGGTAGTAACCTGAGTAATTTTTCATTGTGTCTTGCTGCCGTGTGGTTAGTGCCTGACATGGGAGAGCACAGAGCCTCCCTTCTCGTGACCTCAGACCTTCCACCTCGTCATTTCAGAGTTGAGTATCCACAATCTCCACACCCTTGTGAATTTCTTCAACATTCCTGACACCGCAGATACCGTCTGTTGCTTTTTGTGACCCCCAGGGCCAGGCTTGTCTCAAACCACCAGTGAGCACCAGAGGCATCTGGAAGCTAAAGACATCAGCTCAGTTGGCCTTAATAATTCGGCCCCAGGGTCCCTCCCTCCCTCATAGGCATCCCTCTACCACTCCTGGATTTAAAGTTCTGCCTTCCTCCCTCTGATTACATTCTCAGCAGGAGGCATCAGAACTTTTGTGTCAGATCTTATTTACTGACACCTCGGTTTTATTTCAAAATTCATTTGTGTGCTCCCACTCTGTTGACTAATGTGCTCTAGAGGCTGTCTTGGGAAAATAAGGCAAGAAGGTGAAAAAAAGATACGTTATGCAAACACTAATTCACAGACAGGTGTAGCAGCTGTATTCCTCTCCGACAAAGATTTCAGATCAAGGTAGTATCAGGAGTAAAGAGGGGCAATGCATACGATAAAGGATCCAATTCCCTGAAAAGGTTTGACAACCCTAACCGTGTATGCAGGCTTAGCAAGAGGCCCAAAATACATGAATCAAAGGCTGATAAAACTGAAAAGAGAAATTTAAAAATCCACTATTACAGTAGATTATTTCAACACTCCTGCCGGTAATTGACAAAAATCAATAAGAATAAAGAAAAGCTGAACACTATCTACCACCTGAGCTAACCAACATTTATAGAATGCTCCAGCTGAGAAGAGCAGAATGAATACTTTCTTCAGATGCACATGGAAGATTCACTAATTAGACCACAGAAAACATCTGAACAGATTATTACATGAAATATGTTCTCAGAACACAGAATTAATCTAGAGAAATATCTGGAAAATCCCCAAATATTTGGACATCTTACAATATACTTTTTAAAAGAAGATTTTATTTATTTGATACAGAACAAGAGTGAGAGAGAGAGAGCGCGCGAGCACAAGCAGGGGGAGCAGCAGGCTCTCCACTGAGCAGGGAGCCTGACAGGGAGCTCAATCCCAGGACTCCAGGATCATGACCTGAGCCGAAAACAGATGCTTAACTGAGTCACCCAGGCGCCCCTTTACAACATACTTCTAAATAACCATAGGTCAAAGGGAAAGTACCAAGGCGAATTAGAATATATTTTGAATTGAAAGAAAATGAAAGCACAACCAAATCAGAATTTGTGAGATGCAGGGGCGCCTGGGTGGCTCAGAGGGTTAAGCCTCTGCCTTCAGCTCAGGTCACAATCTCAGGGTCCTGGGATCGAGGCCCGTATCGGGCTCTCTGCTCAGCGGAGAGCCTCCTTCCTCCTCTCTCTCTGCTCGCCTCTCTGCCTACTTGTGATCTCTCTCTGTCAAATAAATAAAATCCTTTAAAAAAAAGAATTTATGAGATGCAGATAAAGCAGCGCTAGAGAGAAATATATAGCAGAAAAATATTTACAATGGATAAAAGAAAGAAATCACCTATCTGAAGCCAGGGCTGAAAGATAGCAATGGCCTTACCCAGAGTCAAGTAGTGAATTCTTTGGGCTTTATGGGCCGTATGGTCTCTGTCACAGCACTTGAACTCTGCCATCATAGTACTTTTAAAAGCAGCCACAGCAAACACAAAAATTAATGAACATGGCTGCGTTCCCACCAAACTTTGTTTACAAAAACAGGCTTCAGGCCAAAAGCATGGTTTGCTAACCCCTAATCTAAAGGTTCCCAGTGTTAGAAACTAGAGAAAAAAGCAGTAAATTAAGCCAATAGTAAGTAGAATAATAAGAGTAAAGGTCCATAAAATAAAGGACAGGAAAACAAGATTCATGATCAATGAAATCAATAAAGAAATCTATAAAGTTGATGGAAATTGTCAGACTAATCAAGAAGAAAAAAGGGAGCAAATAGGTCATATTAAAGATGAGATGGGGGACATCACTGCAGGCTCCCTATTCTTAAGGAAAAGGGAGAATATCACAAACAGCTCTTGTGTCATAAATCCAAGACAGTAGATGGAATGGAAGAGTTCCTTGAAAGATGCAAATTGCCAAAACACACTTAAGAAAAAATAGAAAACCCGAGTATGCCCATATCTATTAAGGAAATGGAATTTGTGGTTAGAAGCTTTCACAAAGAAAACTCCAGGCCTAAATGTTTTCACTGGCCTAGAGAATCCCACCAGCCATTTAATGAAAAGACGATACTGTAAAATATTTTCCATAACATAGGAAGGACTCTTCCACATATTTATCTGTTTACACACTTGTCTACTTATCTTTTGAGAAATCAGCTTTATGTTCAGCGTTACTTAGTTCTAAACGCTTGTGTACTTATTTTCCCTCCCACTGAGTTTACCTGCAAGTCAGGTTTTCTTTCTTTCTTTCTTTCAAGATTTTATTTGACAGAGAGAAACACAGTGAGAGAGGGAACACAAGTGAGAGGGGAGTGAGAGAGGGAGAAGCAGGCTTCCCGCTGAGCAGGGAGCCTGATGTGGGGCTCAATCCCGGCTCTCCAGGATCATGACCTGAGCTGAAGGCAGTCGCTTAACCAACTGAGCCACCCAGGGACCCTGCAAGTCAGGCTTTCAAAAAAACCACAACGAACATGCAGCTTTGTGGGATTCAGATCACCTGTACTTCATTTTCACCATTACACCAGGACTCCCTTTCAAAGAAACTTTTGTGCAAAGGGCCGTATTTCCTAGAATGAGGCTCATTGACTTTCAACCTTGAAATCATCCTCTTGAAAAGCAGACCCAGAAACCCTAGCTTTCAGAAGTTAGTCACAATATCACCATCATCCTAGCAATTATACAATTAAGAGCTCCTGAAGTTACTTTATTTAACAGAGGGCCTCAAGACAAGGCAAAATTTCTCATAGCATTCTTGTCTGCCCCTGCTGACAGTTCTGGGTCTCTCTTCCATGGAAATCTTCACCCTTAAAGTCCCGGGGATGACTCCAGCTGCAGTGAACTGCCAAGCAAAGCCTATCTGGAGGGTGAGGGAGGGTGGGGGATTTGGACACAGGACCCCTTGCTGGTCCCAGCAGTGCTGTTAGACCCACAGCAACAATGAACTTGTTCATTATTCATAAACCCTGTCGAATAAAGAGCATGAATCAAAACTAATGCCCAGACTCCTGGATGGAAATGATTTTTTTTTTAAACTCAGTATAATTTGGCGTGCCTGGGTGGCAGAGTTGGTTGAGTGAGGGACTCTTGGTTTTGGCTGAGGTTGTGATCTCAGAGTCGTGGGGGGTTTCCAGAGGATGGGCTCTGCTCTCAAGGCAGAGTTTGTTTGGAACCCTTTCTCCCCCTGCCCTTCTCTCATCCACTCCATGCTTGCTCACATGGAGCTCTCTCTTCTCTCCCCCTCCCCCCTCTAAAATAAGTAAAATCTTTTTTAAAAAATCTGTGTAATTTGAACCCAATGGATGGCTCTTAAAAACAAACCAAGAAATATCCAGTCACTAGTTTCTAGGGAAATATTGACTTCCAATACAATAAAATGATCAAGACGTTCTTTTATCTATGGGGAATGCAATGTTATCACAGCCTCTTATTTAAGCCTTCCAAAAACTCCGTAAGTAGACAGCATTTCAATTTAGAGACCAAAGTGAAAATACCCTTGAAAAGAAAGGCAATGTGACTAGGAAATCTTGTTCATCTTGCTAAACATTCTCCACCCTCCCCCGCCACCATGAGCTTGGGCTTTTTGGGAGGTCAGTGGTTGCCCAGTCAAAAACATTCTTGAAGTCATCAGAAATGGAGGGATGGAGACTTGGCATCTGGACAGGTGTGTACATAGTTCCATATCTGGTTGTCAAGAGACAAACAGCTTGATCCTGTAGGACATCATGAAGATGTTCCCTGGAGTGATGAAGATTCTAAAGCATATGAGGCTCCATAAGAGCAGGATGTTATCACCTGTGCTTGGCTACCTCAACTCCTCAAAGCCCTGCATGTCCTTTTTCAGCTTAAAGTTGAGCACCACCCTGGCGTTCATCAGTAGCAACCAAACAACAGAGCAAATCATTTTATAACGATAGCATTATCAGATACCAAAAGGAAATAAAGACCTTAGGAGAAAATAAAACTCCGGACTGATAACCATAAGAACCTACTAGCCAAGTGAGTCCAACAATATATAAAAAGGATAACACATCATAACCAAGAGTTGTTTATCCTAGGATTGCAAGGCTAGTTCAAAATTCAAAAATCAATGAAATCCACCAAATCAACAGACTAAAGAGGAAAATCTTTATTTTCTCAACAGATGCAGAAAGAGCATTTAACAAATTTCAGCACCAATTCATGATAACTCCGCAAAACTCTGCAAAGTAGGAACAGAAGGGAACTTCCTTAACATGATAAAGGGTACCTACAAAATATCTACAGTGACATTATACATAATGATGAAAGACTGAATGTTCTCCCCCTAAAACTGGAAACAAGGCCAAGATGTCCTCTTATCATTCCTATTCAGCATAGCACTAGAGGTCCTACCGCTATAAATGAGGCAAGAAAATGAATGAATGAATACATACCGGAAAGGAAGAAATGAAATTATCTCTATTTTTGGATGAATGATTTTTCTATGTAGAAAAACCAAAGCATATACAAAAAGCTACTAGAACCAACAAGTGAATTTAACAAGGTTGCAAGACACACAATCAATCTACAAAAATCAATCATCTTTCTACACACTAGCAATGAACGATCAGAAATTCAAATATTAAAAATAGCCACTTACAATATACCAAAAACATGAAATACTTAGGTATAAAAATCTTTTTTTAATGTGTAATATATCTATGCTGAAAACCACAAAGCCCTGATGAAACAGTTCAAAGAAGATATAAATAGAGAGGTATACAGTGTCCATGGATTGGAAGACTCACTGGTGAGATGTCAATTCTAATCTATAGATTTAATGCAATCCAAATTTTAAAACCATGCGATTTTTTATAGAACTAACAAGTGTATTCTAAACTGTATAGAGAAAGGCAAAAGAAGTATACTAAGCAAAACAATTTTGAAAAAGATTAAAGTTGGAGGATTAACATTACTTATTAAAAGATTATTATTTATAAAAGCTTAAGTAATCAAGACAATGTGGTATTGGTGAAAAGACAGAAATAGTAATACAATGAAGACAAGATAGTTTTTACAACAATGGTGCTGGAATAATTGGCTCCTATAGTCCCCCCAAATAAACCTCTGTCCATATAAAAAACTAGCTCAAACTGAGTCATAGACCTAAATATAAAACTTGGAACCATTATCTTCTTGTAGTAAATATAATACAACATCTATGTGAACTTGAGTTAGCAATGATGCCAAAAGTATAACCCGTAAGACAAAAACTGATAAATTAGACTCCACTAAAATTAAAAACTCTGATCTTCAAGAGTTATTCTTGAGGCGCCTGGGTGGCTCAGTTGGTTAAGTGTCTGCCTTCAGCTCAGGTCATGTTCCCTGAGTCCCGGGATCGATCCCCACATCAGACTCTCTGCTCGGTGGGAAGCCTGCTTCTCTTGTGTTCCCTCTTTAGCTGTGTTTCTTTCTGTCAAATAAATACATAAAATCTTTTTTAAAAATCTATCTCTTTTTAAAAAGATTTTATGTATTTATTTGACAGAGAGAGAGAAGGAGAGAGCACAAGTAGGTGGAGAGGCAGGCAGAGAGAGAGGAGGAAGCAGGCTCCCCACCGAGCAGAGAGCCCAATGTGGGCCTTGATCCCAGGACCCTGAGATCATGACCTGAGCAGAAGGCAGAGGCTTTAACCCACTGAGCCACCCAGGCGCCCAAGATATTCTTAAGAGATAAAAAATACAAGACACAGCCTAGGAAAAAAATACTTGTAGATCATATATCTGATCAGGGACTTGTATCCAAAATATATAACAAACTTGAAAAAAGTTTGCATAGGTAATTCAAACGGCAAATAAGCACAATAAGTGTTCAATGTCAATTATTAAGGAATTGCAAATTAAAATTATCAAATGCCACTATACACCTATTAGAATAGCTAAAATTACACACACACACACACACACACACACACACACACACACACACACACACCCTATACATACTAAGTGCTGGCATGGATTCAGATAACCTGTTGGTGAAAATGCAGAATGATATAGCTACTTTGAAAAATAGTTTGACAATGTCTTAGAAAGTTAAACTTACATTTATCATGTAACTCAGGGATCCTACTACTCAGTATTAGACAAACACAACAAAAGTTTGTGATTATAAGGGAACCTGTATGCTTGTAGCAGATTTACTCAAAATAGCTAAAAATTGGAAAAATCCAAATGCATTCCAATAAAATTAACTCTGATACACCCATACAATGGAATATATCCAGGAAGAAAATGGAAGAAATTACAACATAGATGACTCTCAGATGCATTATACTAAGTGAAAGAAGCCAACTTCAAAAGGCTATGTTTTCCATGATTCCATGTGCATGACTCTGGAATAGGCAAAAATGACAGGAACAAAAACAGATCCATGGAGGCAGGGGCTTGGGCAATGGGGAGAGGTTGACTACGGGTGGGATAATGTTGTTGGGTGTTGGATCAACTCTGCATCTTGACTGTGATTACACAACTATACACATTTGTGCAAACTTACAGAACTAGGTGCTTTTCGAAAAGGGTACATTTTATTGAATGCAAATTGTATCTTATTTAGAAATGATAAAAAAGGAAAAATTATGAAGTGTAAATCAAAGAGGAACTCTTTTTACTTTCAAAAGTTATATGTTCTCAAACTTCAAAATGCATTCAGCACTTTCTAGCTATATCTGCAGCTTGCCATGGCTCCATGGGTTTCAGCTAAATCGTTTGAAAATGGACATGATAGGGGCACCTGGGTGGCACAGTTGGTTAAGTGACTGACTTGATTTTAGCTAAGGTTATCAGCGCAGGGTCGTGGGATCAAGCCCCACATCGGGCTCTGAGCTCAACACAGAGTCTGTTTGGAACTCTCTCCCTCCCCCTCTGCTCCTCCCCACCCTCTCTCAAATAAATAAATAAATAAATAAATAAATAAATAAATAAATAAATAAATCTAAAAGAAAGAAAGAAGGAAGGAAAGAAGGAAGAAAAAAGGAGAGAAAGAAAAGAGAAAAGAAATGGGCATTATAACGGTATCTACCACATAGCAAGGGATAGATTAGTTAGCACAGGTAAAGTATTTAGAGTAGTGATGAACCTACTAGTTCTTCTATTACTACGATGACTATTTTGCTACCTTTGTGGTTGATGTGTCCTCAACTACCCTTCCCAAGATGTCATGCTTACATAATACTCCAATTCATGGCAAGGCAGGAGATAAGACACAGTTAAGGAAGAAGAAAAAAAGTGAATGAGCAAGTATGGTCTCTCTCCCCTTGAATATATTTTTTCCTGATTTCTAGCCTATTACTAATTAGGAAGGCCTCTTCTGTTATATTATGAGCTCAAATATATTTGTTTTTTACTCAGTCCAGGGAGTTGTGTCAAGAGAGGCTCAGCTCATGTGGTGTCTTTCCTTAAGTTCTCAGATCACCTTTGTTCCTGTCTGGGTGACCCTAGAATCACTGCTTTTCTGAAATCAAAGTTTGTAACTAAAAGAAGTAAAAATAACAAGTGATCTTCACTTTTTCACTTCTCAAACTCATGTCAATATTATGCCAAGGAGCTAGAATATTCCATTCTAATATTGATGAGAGTTCAGTTATATTTTTTTAAAAAAGGAGTATAATTTTAAAGATGAATTCTTTGAAAAAAAATCACCAAGTTTCCAATAGATTTATTTGGAAAAAATAAGATGAATATGGGATAAAAATGCTGATCTAATTCATATCAGATGTTACAGCACTGGGACTGCTTTCACAGATTTTTTTGCTTTGATATTCCCTTATGATAGAAAACTTTTCTATCTTTTCTTCCCCACATTTACTCTGAAGAGCACACAATCCCATACGCCCTTTAATTACTCCTGTACCTAGAGGGGTTGGCCTATAGGATTCCCATTGTCCTGGTTCCTCTTTACCATTTGATTGATACACAGTTAGGTGCTGAATCAACACTAGGCCAATTAAAGATGGTCTCCTGGGAATTTAGAATTGGGCTGGCCTCTATGATACCTATATTTTCAAAAACTGACTAGCAGTGAAGCAGCTTTGGAAAGCTAGTCTGCAGAGAGAGACAAATAAATGTAGATTTACAGGAAACATAGAAATGAGAAATAGGGTAAAAGTCTTGATGGTTGTCTATTCCTTAGTCCTAATTCCTTCCTATAACTTGGTTGCATTTTTATCTTTGGGCTCCATGACAAAAACAAATTTCTTTTTTTTTTTTCAGTGAAGCTAAGTTGGTTTCAGCTTTTTGCACCTAATATACTCTCCATCATTTTTAAACTATGAAAATGTATTTCATGCCTCATACTAGCTCAGTCTACTAGCTCCATACTTATAACTCCTGGAACTTTATTTTCCTCCTTTTTCCATCTGGGTATTTATAGTAGCATATAAAACTATGTGACCACATAACCTTCAATAGTAGATACCACAGTGAATAATATGTTTCATATTACAGACTATTTTAAGGTAACATATTGGTATGTGAATTTCTCCATACTACAATTTTTGAGTTCTTTCTAGAAAATGAGTTCACTTAGGGGCGCCTGGGTGGCTCAGTTGGTTAAACGACTGCTTTCAGCTCAGGTCATGATCCTGGAGACCCAGGATCGAGCCCCACATCAAGCTTCCCACTCAGCGGGAAACCTGCTTCTCCCTCTCTCAGTCCCTCTGCTTGTGTTCCCTCTCTAGCTGTGTTTCTCTCTGTCAAATAAATAAATAAAATCTTAAAAAAAAAAAAAGAAAAGAAAATGAGTTCACTTAAATAAAGAACAGCATAAATGTTACGTGTATTAAACCAATCCATCTATAATAGAATTGCCAGATAAAATATAGGAACCCCAGTTAAATTTGAATTTTACATGAGCTACAATAGTTTTTAGTAAGTATGTCCCAAATATGACATGAGACACTTATGTGGAATAGCAAATAATTTTTTTAATATAAATATTTTTCATTTGTTACATTTGGCCACCCAGACCCAGGAGTAAAAGAATCAATTCAGATCACTCTTACCTGTATTTTTTGTAATGTTTTCTCTGGGAATATTGATCAACCAGTAAGCTTGATCACTGAACTTGAATAAAGAAGACATCAGAATCAGTGTTTGACAATGTCAATGGCAACAATTATTTTGTTATATCCCACGTTATCTTTAAAAATAAATATTAAATAAAGACATCTAATGCATATACTCTTTACCCAGCAATTTCACTGCTCATAATTTATCCTACATTATACTCACGTATTTGTGAAATAAAATGTACTCAAGAATATTTTTCATTATTGCTTGTAATAGTAGAAGACTGGGAATAACTAAAATGTTAATTGATTATGTAAAATTCTATAAAGTGGCATATCATGCAATGATGATCAGGTAGCACGAAACTGAGGCATTACTGGTTTGAGGTATCAAAAAACAGAGCTTGGTGTGGACAGAGAGTTGGGGAATTTAAGGGGAAAATCCCAGGGAAAAGGGAACTGCAAGAGTGGTGATCTCAGAGTTAAATGTAAATTTACCCCAAATCCTAGGGCAACACAAGTGCAGAGGAGACCAATGAAGGCCATGTTAAAAAACAAAAACAAAAACAAAAACAAAAACAAAAAACACCATGCAAGCTTAAAAAACTGAGCAGGGATAACAGCTGCTGAAACCATAGACAAAGTTCACAGTTTGTGTCAAGGCAAGAAAGAAACTTTTATACCACAACCAACAACTGCCCCTGCCCAGCAAATTCTTATAAGAACATAACACAATCCAGAGTTGCTACAGCTTGTTATCTTAAATGTCCAATTTTTTTGTTTGTTTTTTAAAGATTTATTTTTTTGTTTATTTGACAGCGAGAAACACAGCCAGAGAGGGAACACAAGCAGGGGGAGTGAGAGAGGGAGAAGCAGGCTCCTGCCAAGCAGGGAGCCCGATGCAGGGCTCGATCCTGGGACTCCAGGATCATGACCTGAGCCGAAGGCAGTCGCTCAACCAACTGAGCCACCCTTAAATGTCCAATTTTAACCAAAATGATATGACATGAAAAGAAAGAGAAATATGTAACTGATTAAAAAAAATAAAGATAGTTAATAAACTGACCCAGAGTGAGTCCAGAGAGCAGATGAAGACTATAAAGCAGCTATTACAAATATGTACATAGGCTTAAAGAAAATTTCCTATGAAAGAATGGATAGGGAATCCCAACACATAAATGAAGAATATTAAAAAAAAACGGTGAAAATATGAAGGCAAAAAGTTTGATAAGTGAAGGGGCGCCTGGGTGGCTCAGTTGGTTGGGCAACTGCCTTCGGCCCGGGTCATGATCCCGGAGACCCGGGATCGAGTCCCATATCGGGCTCCCTGCTCGGCGGGAGGCCTGCTTCTCCCTCTCTCATTCCCCCTGCTTGTGTTCCCTCTCTGGCTGTGTTTCTCTCTGTCAAATAAATAAATAAAATCTTTAAAAAAAAAAAAAAAAGTTTGATAAGTGAAATAAAATGTTTACTAGATGAGCAGATTGGAGATAGTAAAACAATCAGTGAATTTAGAGGTATAGCAGTTGAAATTATCCTATCTGTAAAAGGGGGAGGGAGAATGAGTAAAGAAAAATGGCCAGAGCCTTAGCTATCTCTAGGACAATGTTGTATACTCTAAAATATGCATAATTAGAGTTCCAGTAGTAAAAGAGACAGAGAAAGGAGCAGAACATATTTTTTAGAGAAATAGTAGCTGAATACTTTGCAAATTTGATAAACTTGTAATCTAAGAAGCCCAGAGAAACCCAATCAGGGTAAATATAAAATCTTAAAAGCATGCAGAGGGAAATGCCACATTACATACAGGGGACAATAACACAATTAATAACTGACTTCTCATTCAGAAACAATAGTTTCAGTTAACATATTCAAAATGCTGAAAAACATACTCAAAAATGTTGAAAGGAAATGGGAGTCAACCAGAAATTCCATATCTGGCTAAAGTATCATTCAAAAATCAAAGTGACCACTAAAAACCTATTAGAATTCATAAATGAGTTCTGCAAGATTGTAGGATACAAGATTAATATATAAAAATTAATTTTATTTCTACATACTTGCAAAGAATAATCTGAAAGTGAGATTAAAGAATAAATTCCCTCTATAATCAAGTAAACAGAGGGCACATGTGTGGCTCAGTCAGTTAAGTGTCTGCCTTCAGCTCAGGTCATGAACCCAGAGTCCTGGGCTCAGTCCTGCTTTGTGCTCCCTACTCAGTGGGGAGCCTGGTTTTCCTTCTTCTTCTCCCTGCCACTCCCTCTGCTTGTGCTCTCTCTCTCTCTCTGTCAAATAAATAATTTTTTTTTAAAAGAATAAAATAGGGGCGCCTGGGTGGCTCAGTTGGTTAAGCAACTGCCTTCAGCTCAGGTCCCACATCGGGCTGCCTGCTCGGTGGGAAGCCTGCTTCTCCCTCTCTCACTCCCCTTGCTTGTGTTC
Organism: Spilogale gracilis; assembly: GCA_004023965.1. NCBI lineage: Eukaryota > Metazoa > Chordata > Mammalia > Carnivora > Mephitidae > Spilogale > Spilogale gracilis. The sequence continues at coordinate 148,592 of PITA01002935.1, forward strand.
CCTCTCTGGCTGTGTTTCTCTCTGTCAATAAATAAAATCTTTAAAAAAAAAAGAATAAATATTAGGAATAAAAGTAACAAAAGCAGTATAAACATACTCTGAAAACTATAAAACATCATTGAAAAAAACTTTAAAAGATCTAAATAAGCAGAAAAACATCCCATATTCATGAATGGGAGATATTATTAAAATGGCAATACCATTCAAATTGATCTATAGATTCAACACAATCTCTGTCAGAATTCCAGCAAGCTTCTTTGTAAATATTGACAAGCTGAACCCAAAATTCATATGGAAGCTAGCAAAGTCATATAGAGACTAGCAAAAACAATCTTTTTTTTTTTTAAAGATTTTATTTATTTGACAGAGAGAAACACAGCGAGAGAGGGAACACAAGCAGGGGGAGTGAGAGAGGGAGAAGCAGGCTTCCCGCCGAGCAGCGAGCCTGATGTGGGGCTCGATCCCGGGTCTCCGGGATCATGACCTGAGCCGAAGGCAGTCGCTTAACCAACTGAGCCACCCAGGCGCCCCA